>JAOWBN010055121.1:0-33694 GCA_028565015.1 Pinguicula moranensis
AAAAAATGAAGAGTTATTTTTTGGCGGGAAGGTGCTTATAATTGGATTATAATTTTTAGAAGGCTGCGCAAAACAAGGCATTAATATCACAACTAGAACCAAAGAACTTTGAAAAGGCTAAAATGAAGACAGCTGGATAAAGGCCATGGATGAAGAACTAAAATAGTTTGACAAAAATGAAGTGTGGAGTCTCCAGACCTAAAGATAATCCGATCATTGGAACAAAGTGGGTGTTAAGGAATAAAATGGATGAACTTTGAAATGTAACTAGAAATAAAGAACGACTAGTATATAAAGGATACAATCAACAAGAAGCAATAGACTATGAAGAAATATTAGCACTCGTAGCCAAATTAGAGGCCATTGGAATGTTATTAGTATTTGTATCTCATAAGAACTTCAAGCTATATCAAATGGATGTGAAGAGTCCATTACAAAATAGTTTCATTGAGGAAAAGGTTTGTGTGAGACAACCCCCGGGTTTTGAAAATCTTAAATATCCTAATTATGTATTCAAACTTACAATAGCCTTATACTGTCTAAAGCAAGCTCCTAGAGCTTGGTATGAACGTTTATGCAACTTTCTAACCAAAAGTAACTTTAAGAGAGTAAAGATAGGTTACACTTTTTACTAAGGCTAAAAATAATAACCTGTTATTCGTACATAGAGGAACTCAATGCTACATTACATATCTTAAGTATCAAAGTGCGACGGAAGATAAAGACAAGTGTGTGCATAACAAAACTTGATGGCGTTCCTAACAAATAATTTATGCAAGTTTTCATTGCTTTAATACAAGAGTAAGAAGGAATTTAAACCTTTCTTGAAGCTTTCTCAAAGTTGTTCAAATGTGGTATCCTTAGAGGTACTCAAGTGACAAACCTCTATGGAAGTCTGTACCACCATAACTCTTAGAAGCTTATACAATACTTTGTATGACAATATGTGTGAATAGAGTGTTAGTTCCTCACTTGTGGACCAAGAATATGATAAGAAAAAATTCACAAAAGTTCCACCCCCTTTAACTAGAGAGGAAACTTCTCCTTTCTTCTATCAAGACACACAAATGCATAAACTTCTTCACATATGAAAGTATGAAGGTATTTAGAGCGTTAGACATGGCCTTGAGATGTAAACACATCTCCTTGTTAGTGGATTAACATTTAATCCTAGCCATACATGTATATATGGTTTTGAACCACCCATGGTTTTGTAGAACTCTTACACTCAACCTTTATATATAACTCTTTTTATATGAACACTTCATTGCATGTACTCTCATTATATATGCATCTTATGCATGTATTTCAATTGGAAGAAAATAGTGACTAACTTCATATATCTCAAATATGAAGTTGTAGTCAATTTTGATTAACTCATGTCCATGAGTTAGTGCCTTACAACTCAAATCCAACAAACATGAGATTTTGATGTAATACAATACATCAAAAAAAAAATTAGATAAGTATGTTTGTGAACCCATGATTACATTTTGAGGCCTTGAAGTATCAAATACTTCAATTCAACCCCAAAACTCTTCCTTGATTCAATTTTGTCCCCCTTAGGAGTTTGAAGTTAATGTGTGTGACCATATAGATTCTCAATAACTTGGAAATGGACCATGAATTAACATAATAATATTATGATTAATGAATCAAGCTCTTTCAATTCATTAATCCCTAATTTCTGTCCATAGACCATGAGTGACATCTAGCAACATGCCAGTCCATCCAAGAATTGAGAATAGTCTTGTTTGGAGGAGACTACCCTTTCAAGAACTAGTTTCTTAGTAATTATTATCCCTTCACCTTGATCATATCCCAATCTAGCATATAGATGTTATTTGTTATCCTCATTTGATACATGTTTTAGGAGACTATCCCTTTCAAGAACTAGTTCCCTAGTAATTATTATCTCAAGTATTGAGAAAAGTCGTGTTTTGATGAAAAGTTTTATCATGATCTCTTACAAGTAGCCATAGGAATATCTCTTCCGAACTATTTAAGAGTGGTGAATCTTTTATTGATCACTCAAAATTCTTCTGTACTTCATATCACCTCTGAATTTTACCCAATTCACGTATGCTTCAAACTTGTTCGATTCTACCCGATTCACATAAGTTGGATCCCCAAATTCCAAGGTAATTGAGATTTGGTTTCATACCCATCCATATCTATGGATTGGTGTCAACCGAATTAGGTAGATCACGCTCGAGAACGTGGGATGTTGTATCTATGGAATTGCCAAAAATAATTTTGGATGACTTGCTAGACTCATCATGGATTGCACCATTTAAGGTGTGATTCCTCCTCTCCGACACACCATTCAATTGTATAGTATACAGAGGAGTCCTTTATGGGACTATACCATGAGCTTTCTATTAGTGATGTGCCCTAAGATCAATCACCTAGGGTTTTTATATGAAGACTTTCATATCAATGTATATGATTAGTACCACATTTCATTATTTGTTTTATTAATTACATTATTATTGCATGACAAATAATGAAGCCCATGTATTGATGACTTAGAATGGATCACAAAGGGATTGTGATGATGAGACCACTCTCGTAATTTATCAATCCTAAATATATCTAACGATAGTATTAGTAAGACAATGCATCACTAATACGGATAAGTTAGCACATGTTCTAAGATGTTTTCTTTTGACGAAAGTAGTTGATATCATCAATTATAGTATAGCAACTTGATGTTGGTTTTCTCTCTGTATGAAGAGATTTGAATGAATGGTAAACCCTCCTCCTCTTCTCCGACAAACTCCTTTCACCAGTAATCTCGAGCCACCGCCCTCCTTACCTCCTCTCCCCGGGGATGTCACATGCTCCCGGGAGGTATCGTTTTAGCTGAGCCTCTGTTTATTCTTCTATTTTTTCTGTTTCTTTGGTTGACCACCGTTGCATAGTAATACCTTCAAATGCATAGAGTCCAACCATGACTTGGTTTACTCCTTCCCGTCAACTGCGGAAGATGAGAAGAGCGGCCATTAAAGCAGGGAAGAAACCCATGTATCACCCGATGTCCTTTCATCCACCAATTCCTAGCTATAAGGACACCCTAGTTAGACATAACCCACGCTCTGTCTTTGACCGATTAGGAACTAGAAAACCTCCACCTAACTTTCAGGAAGTAGGGAATCATACTGCTTCTCTATTCATCACAAAATTACCTCGTTAGTGTGAGTCCTCGGACTTAAAGAGGATTTTGAGCAAACAAGGAAAGATAAAAGAACTAAAGATTGCTCGAAAATGATCCTCTAAAGGACATCCATTTGGCTTTGTCGATTTTGAGGAATCTGATATAGCAACACTCCTCCTAAAACTGAATAATGTGTGGATAGGGTCCTTCAAGCTACGAGCCAACATAGCCAAATACCCCAAAATTCAAGTCCCATCCCCAAGCAAAAGCAGCAACCCTGACCCCACTACCTAAGACAAATGTCCAAATCAAAGAGGATGTTGGTGCCTCCACCAGCAAACCGAATACTATTTGGCAAGTGGTAGGTAAACTTCCTCAAACTCTAATCGTCCCTTCTGCGGATATATCAAGTAGTTGGTTGAAGGATGGTTAGGTGGGGATATTGAATGCTAAACATGATTGGATGACTGTGCAATTGGAATTGAAAGTTGCTGGCTACCTTAATATCATTGTTAGCCCCCTAAATTCCTCCAAATTTATTTCATGGGAAGAAGAAACTCATGATCTGGAAAATATGATTAATAGTGATAGTATCTGGCTCCTAAATTGGTTAGATGATTTACACTCTTGGACTCCAGATATGGATATTGAGAATGATACAAGGACAACATGGCTTTAAGTCTCCGACCTTCCTATTCAGTTTTGGACTCAACCAATACTAGAGAGAATTGGTAAGACACTTGTGACTTTGATCAAGATTGATGAATGCAGCTTACAACACCGCTATCTAGAAGCTTTTCATATCCTTATAAGGATATATCAGGGACATAGCCCACCTCCATGCTTCCTATCTCTTTTGGTGATGGAAGAAAATACTCTTTGAAGGTTAAAGAGATTGGACCTGAGCGGTTCCAGTTGAGCAAGATCCAAGAATTCTCTGACGTGGCTCATTTGATTCCACCTTCATGTCCTCAGATGTTTGCTCCCTAGATAGTCACCACACAACCACTGAGCAACCAGTAAAGTTCCCACTTTTAGAAGTTAAGACGGCCTCTGGTTTAAAAACCCCTGCAGAAATTGTCTTGTGTAATGATCTAAAAATTGTCTCATCTTCACCTAAAGCTTCCAAAGAGATTCTTGATCACTCTATATCTGATAGAATTCTTGTTAAAATTTATTGGTGGCCCTCATCAGGTAAAGGGTTGGATGCTCAGGAGCAAGACACTACCTTTGATGAGCCTATCATAGAGAGCTCCCTAATATCCCTTGAAAAAGATCAATGCATTTCAGAGTCTCATATCCTAGAAACTTCAGAAGAGGCAGGAAATACAACATCTAAACAGGTAGTCGACACATTCATCACTATTAAAAACATAATTTTTTTCTCCTATTTCTTTTGATCCTCAGGTAGACCAGCAAGAAGTAGGTTGTGCAGCACTCACTCCAGTGGTTGTGGTCACTCAAACTCATATAGAGTATCCACCTTCAGACATCAACAATGAACCTGAATTCCCAGACATTTACTCTATCTGTCCTAGAGCTCACTCCAGCCCAAGGGAGAGAAAGACTCAAAGGAAAACATTACAAAGGAGACCTAGAACTAAAAGTCAAACAAGGAAAGAATCCGCTCTTTTGTCTCAGATTGAAAATGAAGGACTTCAAGAATGGCTGAGTCAACTAGTATTAAACAACTCTCCTAAGCCTATCACTGTCTGCCCCTATCCAGTAAAGGAATTATCTATTGATCAACAGCAAGTAGAGGCTAATTTGACTATGAATGTAGGTGTTGATCTGGGACTATATTATGGCCAACATCAGGAGGAAACTCCGTCACACCTCATCAATCTGAATACCATAAATAGAAAATCTCAAAAGTCATCTACTCCATGTAGCAAGAAGAAGAGAGATGATAAAATATTTAGATGAAGACCATCTCATATAAAGTTAGAGGCTTGCATAACCTGGGAAGAAAGAAGAGAACACGTGAACTTATTAAAAGGGAGAAGCCAGATTTCATCAGTCTTCATGAAACTAAAATGATTATGGCGGATGAAAGATTATGTAATAAATTGTGGTATGATAGAGAACATGAGTGGATTTATCAAGGTTCAAGAGGACAATATGGAGGTTTGTTGTGTATTTGGAGTAAAAACAGTTTCAACAAAGTAAACATGTTATAAGGTGAAGGAATTCTAGGAGTATCTGGACAATGGTACAATGAAATCATTCTATCCCACATGCTCAATGTCTATGGCCCAAGGGATTTTATAGCAAAAACTCAGCAATGGAACAAAATTAGGGCACTTTACACCAATAGAGAGGAGCGAAAATGGTGTGTGATGGGTGACTTTAATGCCATATTACATAGGAATGAAAGGAGGGGCACTGCACACCGTCCAAAAGAACAAGAAATATCTCCTTTTAAGAACTTTGTTTGGAGCCTTAACCTAGTTGATTTGAGAATGGAAAAGAGGCAATTCACATGGTATCTAAACTCTTACAAAGCAATGAGCCGACTTGACAAATTCTTGTTGAATAATCTCTGGCTAAATCAGAATTCCAATTCGATACAAACTGGATTAAAGAGAGAGGAATCTGACCACTGTCCCATTAGCCTTTGTCTAAAATCATATAATTGGGGCCCCTGATCTCTTAGGGTTCTTGATTGGTGGTTTGACGACCAATCCTTTGTACAATTGGTAGTAGAGCTATGGAAAAATCATGAAGGGAGGGATTCGTCATCTTCAAGACAAAGGTAAAAATTCAGGATCTCAGGACGGGTATGATTGAGTGGTATCAATCAACTCGACGGAATTCGGAAGGTACAAGAACTGCTATACTTGCTGAACTTACAGAAAAGGAAATAGCTGCAGAATCTGGGACTAATAATCATTAGGCACAAAACATGTAACATGAGATCTACTCTCTGCATGAACACTTGGAGTATATCACCAGGAAATTAGATAGCCAAGCCTTACAACAATCAAGCTTAAAATGGCTTCACCAGGGAGATGCTAACACAAAATATTTCCACAAATGCATCTAGAAAAATAGGTTTATGAACCTCATATCTGGCGTTAGAAGTGGAACTGTATGGATTCCAGATCCTGATGGTAGAAACAAAATTGCTTTGTGCAACATTTCAAAGAGAGATTCACAAGTCCTATTTGGCCTAGACCTTGCATGGTTAATCCGCATTTTAAACCCCTCACTATCCTAGCTCAAAGAGCCCTAATCACACCCTTCACCGAATAAGAAATTTTGGGTGCTATTTTTGATTGTGGCAGTTCTTTCTAAAAGCCATGGTCCGGATGTTCTAAACTTCAAATTCACCAAACACTTTTCAAATATTTTTAAGAATGACTTACAGTAACTGTTCATAGAGTTCTACAGATATGGCAAGATGGTCAAAGGATGCAACACAACCAATATTATTCTCCTGGACAAATCATCTACTCCTATGGTGTATGCTGACTATAGGCCTATTACTTTGCTGAGTTCTATTCCTAAAATCATAACCAAATTGTTAGCAAAAAGGCTCAGCCCTCACATGGATACTATTATTGCTCCCACACAAATGGCTTTTGTCCCAGGTAGAAAGATAGTATACTGCATTATGTAGCAAATGAAACTCTTGATGAATTCAAAAAGAAAAATATCAAAGCCTTCATCTTTAAGGTGGATTTCAAAAAGGCATTTGATACTATTAATTGGGATTACCTCCAAGAAATACAGCAGCTAATGACTTTCCCACTAGTCTGGATAAGTTGGATAAGGGAACTCTTCGAATCTGCCTCCACATCCATACTTATCAACGGGAGACCTTCAGAAGAGTTTAAACCAGGTAGAGGTTTGAGGCAAGGGGACCTCTTATCCCCTTTCCTATACCTCTTAGTAGCTGAAGTGTTATCAAAGTTGATCAGCAAGGCAGCAACTTTAAATATATTTTGTGGGATTAAGATTGGTAAAGAAGCTATACCAATGACTCACTTACCGTTTGCGGATGACAACTTGATCTTTGCTGAAGCTTCATGGAATAATATCAGGATAATCAAAGCTATACTGCAAAATTTTGAGATGATGTCAGGCCTACGCATAAATTTAAGTAAAAGTAGTCTTGTTGTCCTGAATTACCTGAAGAAACTGCTCTGGAAATGGGATCATATCTAAGTTGCAAGGTTGGTAATATTCCCTTCAAATATATGGGACTTCCAGTTGGATCTCAAATAAGAAAACAGACTACACGGCAATCGGTATTTGATAAGTTCTCAACAACTCTAAGTGCCTGGGGCTACAAATATTTATCCACAGGAGGTAGAATGACTCTTCTCAACTTAGTGTTAACATCTCTGCCTTCACATTTCTTCGGTTATTGTCTAGCCCCTTCATTAGTGATCAAAAATTTGAACACCATTCAGAGAGCTTTCTTCCGGAACAGCAGATCTTATAAAAAAACATTTGTTGGGTCTCTTGGGACAAAATAACCACTGCAATCAAACAAGGAGGTCTAGGATTGGGTGGTCTCAAGGCATTCAACGTGGCCATGGTGGCCAAATGGTGTGCAAGATTGATCACATAAGAAAACAACCTAGTTGTTTCAATACTAAGATCTAAATATGGTAAAGGAGGTTTGCTGGAATTCGGGGATCTGCGAGATCTCTGATCACCTATGCAGATTCCTATCAATCATCAAATCAGATCCTATCAATCATCTCCTTGGTGGAAAAGCATACACAAAGTTGCAGCTAGTCCTGTTGTTCAACAAGGTATCTATATAAAATTGGGAAATGGACATAGAATTAAGTTCTGGCTGGATAAATGGTTCTCTGAAAAGCCATTCTCATAGAGTTTCAGCAATCTATTCAGGGTAAATTCACAGCAAAACTCTTGTGTGGCAGAAATGGGATATTGGGTAAACTCCACTTGGCAATGGTCATGGTCATGGTCATGGAGAAGAGTTCTTAATTTCATAGAGCTTTTGGAATTAGATAATCTGACATAATTACTGCAGGGTGTACATCCGGATGCTCTAAGTGCTGATAGTTATAGGTTAGGTGCAACATTTGAAAAGTTTTTGGTCATGGTCTATATTTCGTACTACAAGAGAGATCAATGTGCACATGTACAGAATCTGAGCGAAACTTTTGAAAACAATGCACGATCTTACTGATGAACCATATCCAGAAATATTTATGGTAGTGACATTGAAAGGAACATATGCATATCTGACTGGAATAGAAGAGTATACAACACTCTCCATCTCCGGAAGCTTTCAGGCAAGTAGTCTGAGTTGTGTACAAATCCATAGGACTGATAAGTTGACAGTAAAGACCTCCGCAGCTCATATCCTAAAAGTCATATGTGAGTTGTGTACCATCTATATGATGATAATTTGACAGTTATAACACTGGGCAAGCATTAAATAATAGGTATGAGCAACCTGCTTAGTAGAAGAGAGTAAAGATCATTGTTGTATAATCACTCTTCTTGTAAGGCTGGTGGAACAATATAGATTAGTCGTTCTCTTTCAAACTATGTAAATATTTCTTTTATTTCAATGAAATTTTTCTTTGAAAAAAATTATAGTGTAGCGACACCTAAGCTAGAACATGGATGCTTGTAGTTGACAAGTACATTGGATTGACCCGACTAGAGTTCACTATATTTTCAATGGTTGATACTATAAAGAATAGTAGGTGTAAGTGATCTTTATACTTGAGATCTCCATGGAATCTACAGTATGGATGTCACTCTTTAATTCTATTTAGAGTTATACTGCAAATGGATAATAATTGGTATTTTTAGGAGTGATATAAAGTACGGAAGCATTGTGAATGATCAATAAATGATTCACAATTCCTAAATAGTTAGGAGGCGATATACCTATGGCAATTTGTAAGAGATCATGATAAATCATTTGATCAAAGAACGAGTTTGATTAGAAAAAAGAGTTTCTAATTAATACTCAAAGTAGATGATCTTCGGTACAAGCAATCTTTCACATATATCAAAAGAGGATGACAAATAACTTCTATATGTTAGAGTGGGTTATGAAAAAGGTAAAGCGATAATAATCACACGGGAGCTAGTTCTTGAATAGATAGTCTCCTAACATGACTATTCTCAATACTTTGGTAGCCATGATATGTTGTTAGATATCACTCATGGTCTATGAACATGAATTTTGGATTAATGAATTCAAAGAGTTTAATTCATTACCAAGAGTTTGTGAGATGTATCTTAATACATTGATATGTCATCTTAGTTCAATCTAAGTTGAAATCCACTAATGAGTAAGTGGAAAATTACTACAACTTCATATATGAGATAGTTGGTGTTTTTTTTCTTCGAATTAGATTACATGCATAGGATGCATATCCAATGAGATTACATGCAATAAGGTGTGCATATACAAAAAGTTGCATACAAAGGTTGAGTGGAAGAGTTCTAGAAAACTATGGAACAAAACCATGGGTGCTTCAAAACCATGTATACATCATGTATGGCTAAGATTAAAAGTTAATCCACTAACATGGACATGTGTTTGCACCTCAAGGCTATGGATAACTCTATAAATACCTTGACACATCCATATGTGTTAAGGTTTATGCATTTGTAAGTCTTGATAAAGGATAAAAGAGAAGTTCCCTTCTCATTCTCTCTATTCGAGAGCAAGTTGGTGATTTGGGGTGAAAATTTTGTGAAATTTTCTTCTAATTTTTTTAGACCATAAGTGAGGATCCAGCACTCCAAACACACATATAGTGTTATACAAAGGGTTGTATAAGCTTCCAAGAGTTTCACAAGTGTGGACTTCAATAGAAGGTGGGCATTTGAATATCTACAAAGGAGACTACATACAAGGACTTTGTAAAAGATCCAATTTGAGGATATATTTACCTTACTCTTGCTTTGAAGTTATGTAAATCAGCATAAATCCTTAGGAATGAACTCATAAATTTTTGTTATGCACACACTACTTTATAGCTTCTGGTGTACTTTGATTTTCATGACATGCAGTGTAACATAGAGTTCCAACAATTTTAGATAATCTTGAAATTCATTACTCAAGTATTCACCAGCCCAATCTGATCGGAGTTCATTAATACTCTTTCCCAAATGTTTCTCAACAATATTCTTAAACTTTTTGTACTTTTCAAAGGCTTTGGACTTGTACTTCATCAAGTACACAAAACCATATCTAGAATTGTCATCCGCAATGTTATAAAGTATGAGAAACCACCTTTGTCATTTATTAACATTTGATCGCATACATCAATATGTATTAGTTCAAACAACTCTGTAGACCTTTCTCCTTTTCCATTAAAAGGAGTTTTAGTCATTTTTTCTTGTTGACAAGATTGAAATGTCTCAAATGATTCATAATCAAATGAGCCCAAAAGACCATTTTGTACATTTTGGATATGCGTGTCTTTGCCTACGTCACTAAGTCCATAGTGCCAGAGGTATGAAAAACTCATATCTTTCATATTCTTTTCCTTGGTATCTATTCTAAGTATTGGTTCATCTATGTCAAAAAAAGTGACCATTAATACTAGGAGCTAGACAATATCTATGTCAATTTCTAAAATATAGTACAACTATTGTTCATTTGTAAAATAGAATATCCTTTATTGTCTAGACAAGAAATAGATACATTGTTTTTAGTTAGTACTAGAACATAATAACAATTATACAGTTCTAGTATAAGCCCATTTGGCAATTTGAAATAGTAAGTCTCGATTGGTGAAGCAACTTTTGCTCCATTGCCAACTCGAAGGTCCACTTCTCCTCTTTGCCACCGTTTTACTTTGCCTCAACCACTTCAAATTATTAAAAATGTGAAAAGGAGCTCCTGTATCTGATACCTAGGTATTTAAAGCATTAGTAGACAGTTTATCAATTATATAGATATCTGACGAAGATGCTTCGTTAAACTTCTTCTCGAATTCAAGATAATCCTTGAAGTTGCGTCTCCAGTGTCCAGTCTTGCCATAATGGAAGCAGGTGTCCTTTTCAGGTTTCTTTCCCTTGTTCACACCACCACTCTCCTTCATTGCGCTCTTCTTGCCTTTTCGCTTCTTAAGCTAGGCATTAGGCACACATTTGCCTATAGAAGAGGACGCAAGAAAAATGGTACCCTTTTCCTTCTTTAGTCACTTTCAATGACTTTGAGAATATTCAGCAACTAAGTCAATGGAATTTGAATCATATTCATGTTGTATTTGATGATGAATTAAGAATAGCTATCCAGAAGGAATGTAGGATCAAATTCATTCAAAGGTCATCTTCTATATTTGCACCCAAGTCTCTCAACCTTTTGATGAGACCCATCATCTTAATGTCGTGGGCAGCCATGGAAGATCCCTCCTTCATCTGGGATCTGGACCTCTTTATGTTCTGGTTATACCTCTCAGTCCGGGATTGAGCCTTAAACAACTCTTTGAGGTACCCCATCATTGTGTAGGCATACAAGTTCTCACATTGTTTCTGATGCTCTGGATTCATGGATATCAATATTAGACATTGGGCAAGATCATACCCTTCAACCTACTTCTCGTAAGCAGACTGAATGGGCCTAGATAAACCTTTATCAAGAATTGGGTTTGGATGTCTCAAGGGCATGAGCAAGTTTTTTGAATTTGAGAAATATTCTCGAATTTCGTTGCCATTCTAAGTAGTTTGAACCATTCAACTTATTGGAGTCGAGAATAGAACTAATATTTAATTGCTTAGTCGACATCTACAATAAACATGTAAAAGTAAAATAAGACTTTGCTACCATGCATATCTACAAAATGAATATACTAGACTTTAAAACATATCCATTTTGATTCCACTAGTTGGTTACAAATCAATAACCTTTTCATGTATTGATACGAAAGATTCAGTAATCTTCTAGTGGGCCAAGGATCCCAATTAAACCTAATCAAACCTTGAGATGAATTAAAGACCCCTCTTGGGAATAACCCACCTAGTTCCTCAATGACCGAGGGATTAGTAGAGTTCATGATCATCAATGGATATGTATGTTTATATAGCATTCATGATAATTTATTATCATATGATTATAATAGGATATGCATGCTAGAAACTATGAGACCTAACATATAAAAAAAATCTTAAACAATAAATAAGTCTCCCTTTTCAAAAGTGTTTGTAAAGGGTGATTCCTTACATTATTATGATAGAATGGTCCTCTTAATTGGTGGCAGGGTATTCCACATTTGTGGTGGAGATGCAAGGGTGGTCTTTAAAGTTATGATTTAAAGAAACATGCATGCAACAACACATTCATAATTCATTTTCTTCTAACATGAAAGTTATGTAATATTTCTTGCATGTTATGAAAAAACAACATGATGGCTCTAATACCACTTGTAGGAACTTAATCTTACACTACGTGTCATAAGTATCAAATTGCAATGGAAGTTAAACATAAATGTGTGCTCAACAAATATGAATGAAGTTCGTATCTAATTATCCATACTGATTTATATAGCCTTAATTTAAGAGCAAGGAGAAATTTATAGCTTTCTTGAAGCTTTCAAAAAAATCCTCAAATGTAGTCTCATTTGAAGTGTTTAAGTGACCATCCTCCATGGAAGTCCACATCACAAAAACTCTTGGAAGCTTATACAACACTTTGTAATACAATATATGTATGTATGGAGTGCAAGCTCCTCGCTTGTGGTCCAAGAAGATGAGAAGAAAAAATTCACAAGATTTTCACCCTTTTTCCCTAGAAGCTCTCAGGTAGAGAGATAACTTCTCCTTTTTTTCCATCAAGACACACAATCGCATAAACTTCTTCTCATATGAATGTACAAAGGTATTTATAGGGTTATACATGGCCTTGATATGCAAACAAATGTATAAAGTTGTAGTCAATTTCCACTAACTCATCTCCATGAGTTAGTGCCTTCCAACTAACATGAGATTTTCATGTAATACAATACATCTAAAAAATTTTAGATAATTATATCTATGACCTCATAATTAGAATTGAGTCCTTGAAGATTGGTAAACACCTTTAGCCTGCGTACCCTTCAAAGGCATTATTAACCTTTTTTTAAGCTAAATTTTCATATATAATATAAATTTATTTACAAAATTAAAATAGAACTACAAATGATGAAAAGAAATAATTAGGGACTGCATACAATCACTCAAAGCCCTAGACCCACTAGGTAGATGTCACTATTTGATCTCTTGATATTGAGTTATATGTGCAACATTTCTATCGTACCCTTTAGTGTAACTAAGAATGATCTAGTACATGGATCACCCAGCGTCATAAGAGATCACAAAGCAGCTCAACATTCAAATTATCACCATCTTTCGCACTCCACCAAATATAATATCATAAATTAATTCTTGATGAGTTATCCTTATAATGTATAGAGGGCGGACTCTGGTTGGGCATAGGCATAATAGCTCACTTACAAGAGACAAGTAGCAGCATCTACGCGTTGCTAGGACTTGAAGATTTCCCTTGCCTTTATATGCTGATAGGCTTCTTTTCTTCCCCCAATCAACATTTGGTAGACCTGACCTCCACAGTAAGTCAGCTAGCCTCTTCATAAGGATCGCAGCTATTTAAAAACTTGCATTTTCAGTTTCTGCACAGAGCTACAAAGTTTGAGACTTGCTGCCCCTAGCCCTGGGCAGCGGTAGCGATAAATTCTGCTCCGCCCGTTCCTGCCCGCACCCGCTCCCACCAGACCCGCACCCGCGCGTGTAGCGGGCGGACATGGGCGTTATTTTTTTACCCGCATTTGTTAGCGGGCAGGATGTGGGTAACACTTTTTTATTATGCGGGTAACACCCGCACCACACCGCACTGCACCGCCAATGTTTCGCGGTGTGGTAACAGCTCTTTGCGGGAGGTTTGCGGTATAGATTTTTGGAACTGTAACATTCGTGGGCGGGACGCGGTACGGGCTGTTTTGGCACTGCCCGCACCGCTGCCCAGGGCTAGCTGCCCCAATATATTGCATATTCATTATTTCTCTTCAACATGTATTCCTTGAGGTGATCTTGCATGTGGTCAAATTTTTGGTAGCTGCCTGGTCCAACATCTGGTAGCCATATATTATCCTGGTTTAGATGGGTTCATCTTCCTGGTCACATAATTCCTTATGGTGCTATTTGATGAAAACTCAGCTCATCCTGTATTATTGGCCGACTGTTAGAGATCCATTTGTTGTCGCTTATACCTTTGATGATTAATTTCACAATTAAAACAGCCAACAGATTATAGGTTTGGACATCCAGTCCACTAGGGAATAAGGAAAATGGCCAGCTGATCTCTTGACTTTTATCCCTAGCCACATGTTTGTTTGTATAGCGTGGACTTCCTCCTCTGTGGAACATATCTTCCCGTAAAAAAGTATTTTGTTTAGTAGCTTCCAGACCTGCCAGTTGAAGGAAATCCGAATGGAATTCCATGCGTCCAGATTGTACTTGTTGGTTTGTTAGAACATAATTGCATTAAGTTGGGAATTTCCTATGCCATATCCATCCCTGGTATGAGCCATCTGTGTATTCCATGCCAAATAGAGAGTGTTAGTATACAAGATCTAAATAAATGATTAAATGTTTATGAGTCAGTTTGACATAAAATGCAACTAATGTCCAAATCATTGGGAATAATCATTCTATTTTGCAGAGCTGATCTTAATGGCATTGCTTGTAGTAGGGATCTCCATGCCATGATTATTTGCTTCTTCGATGAGAACCTATCCACAAGTACGTTAATTGGTTAACTTCTTCATCTTGCATTACCTGATCAGATACATCTAATATGTGCTAATATGTGAAGCTAGTAGAGTAGCATCCATCTTTGCTTCCTCTGAAGATATAGTGATCAGTTGATCCTATCTCTGGAGCCCTGTCCTGCAGTGCACAAAACAGGTTAGTCATTTGTGTACCCTTATCATTCTAGCTGCCCTTTGCCACTGGATGTTCCATTCCCAACAGCTATCTATCCAAGTGCCAGACGCAGATACTAAAGCTTGTTTTTCTGTTGCTATTCTGTACAGATCTGGGAAAGTTTCAACAAGTGAATTGTTTGCACACCATTTGTCATACTAGAATATGACTCCTATCCCTGTACCAAGGTGGATATCATCGTTATTCCCATACCTTCTTTGACTGAGAAGGTCCATCAGATCCTTTCACCAGGTGGAGGCATACCCCGGACCTCTTCTACGATCACTAGTATTAATTCACAGCTGTTGAGGTTCCTTCAGCTCCCTTAAACTCCCCAACTGTAGTCCATGTTTAGGAGTAGCATTCTAGATTTGATTATGTCTGTGGCCAGATTCTCCTACCTTGCAGCAGCCTCTCACCCCACTTACCCCAAGAGATCCTTGTTATAAACATCAATTCCCTGGATACCCAGTCCACCACTAGGGTATACAAAAAAATTTCCATGATGTCCAACAAGTTTTCTTCCATTCCTCTGTTGATCCCAAAAAAAATCCCTTTGAAGAGCTGTGATTTTAGGAGCTCGATAAAAGGATAGGAAGTGCAAAGGAATGGGCGTAAAAACAACATTGATCAAGGTCAGTTTTCCTCCTCTACTCAGCAACTTGTTCTACCAAGAACTAAGAGTTCTTTCAATCATTTCTAACACTGGTTGCTATACTATTTTCCTATGATGAATCATTCCTACCAGTAGCCCCAAATACTTCAGAGGTAAGCCACTCATCTTGCAGTTTTGATAGGCTGACATTTCCTCTAATTCTAGTTGTGGTATGTTGATGCCATGAAGGAGACTCTTTTGATAACTAACTCTCGATCCAGATATTAGCTCAAAGTTTTGCAATATAGCCTTAAGAGTGGTCACTATTTTCTAGGATGCTTCACCGAACAAGAGAGTATCATCCGCAAACTGAAGGTGTGAGACTTCCACCGCATTGTTGCCAATCTGGAGAGGCTTAAAGAGCTGTAGCTTTTCTCATGAGGGCGGACAGTCCCTCTGCTACCATTAGAAACAGAAGTGGGGATAATGGGTCTCTATCTCTCAAGCCTCTTTGAGGGAGAAATTCAGAGGTGGGACTACCATTGATGAGCATGGAGGTAGTTGCAGAGGAGAGGAGTTCCATTATCCAATCTAACTAACACGGATGAAAGCCCATATTATCCATTTTTTTCAGCAGATTAGACCAATTGATAGTATCAAAGGCCTTCTCAAAATCAACATTAATATGAGAGCTTTCTTACTCAACATCTTTGTCTCATCTATCACCTCATTGGCAATTAAAATGTTGTCCAACAGCCTCCTATTTTTCAGAAAGGCCATATGTGTTGGTGCTATGATACGGTCTAGCGCTACTGCCAACCTCCTGTACATGACTTTGGAGATTATTTTAGGCATGGATCCAATCAATGTGATTGGTCTAAAATCCTCTACTTTCAATGAATTTAGCTTCTCATATGCCAGGATAATATGTGTCGCATTACTCCCTTTGGCAATCCTATCATTCTTGTAGAACTCCAACATCATCTGATATATCTCATCCTTAAATAGGTGTTTGAAGTATTTGATAAATGCAAAGTTCAGTCCATCAGGCCTTGGACTCCTCATACTTACGCAAGGTTTAATTTCCTCCATCAACTCCTTTTCTGTGAATGGGGAAATGAGGCAAGTTCTGTCTGCATCTGTGAGTTTGTTAAAAACAGATACTGGCAATGTAGGCCTCTTACAATAGAACTCCTGATATCTCCTCTCAAAATGACTTTTAAAACAGTTTTTAATCCCTTGCACATCTTCAACCCACTGATGTTCATCCCATATTCCATTTATGGTACCCCTGTATCTATGCTTGTTCAACCATCCATGATAAAATGCCGTGTTTGCATAACCTTTTTGAATCCATTTGATTCTGGCTTTCTGGGATAAATTACTATCCAATATTCTTATGGTTTGGTCTATTTGAGTTTTAAGATTTGTTGTTTTCTATTGCAATTCAGGGCTCATGTTGCCAGCATTTTCTGCCTCCAATTCCACTTCTTTAAGTTTTTGCGACATCTGTTTCCTTGTAGTAGTAAGGTCTCTTGGAGCACCTGCATTCCAACACTTGATGGCCATTCGGATGGTCTTAATCTTACATGATTCTTTGACTAGCATATTTCATATTACAGGGCAGATGCCATGTTTCTTCCACTAGATTATTGTATCCTTCATCCATTAGCCAGTGATCCAACACCCTTAGAAGTTTAGGACCCCAGTTCTTTGTTAAGTTAAATAATCCTACTGGAATGTGGTTTGACTCATCCTTATCAAGACCAACTTAGGTCCATTTAGTAATAGAGTTAGACCATACCTCATTTAGGAGAAATCTGTCCAGACGGCTCATGCATTTAAGTGAGCTAGGATACCAAGTAAACTCCCTCTTGGACATTAGTAGGTCCTGCAGTTTAAGTCTCCATACAAAATCCTGAAAAGCTACCCTCTCAGATGCATAGTTTTGTCGAGCTACACCTTTCCCTCTTCCTTCCTTGGGACTGCATTAAAGTCCCCCATAATGCACCACCTTTCCTCCTGTTTTTTGATAACGTTCTCAGCTCCTTCCACTGGTCCATTTTCATGTGCAGATTTGAGGAGCCATAAATGTTCAACATGTTTCAAGCCACCATGTCCTTATTCCAGAATCCCATGACACCGAAACCCCTTCCCTGAGAACATACCTGTTTTTCTGAATTTCTGGTTGTTCGACATAAACAGCAACCCTCCTAACTATCCTACTGAACTTGCATAGGCTCAATCAAAAGATTCATCATACCATAACTTTTGGCATAACTTCCTGTCCACATTATCAAGCTTTGTTTCATACATACTTATAAAGTCTACCTTTTGGTGTGCAATCAACTCCTTTTACTCTTTTTCTCCATCCACAACCCCCAAGCCCTCTTACATTATATGTTATCCACTTCATTGAGGTCTTGTACCTTGCCTAACCTATCTCTTTTGTTGGTTCCTGATTTTTTAACAGAGCTATTCATCGCAGCTAGCATAGATCTTGCAAGGGCCATAGACTGACCATAGTCTATCCCTAGATCTTGTCCCAGTTCTATAATACGATCTAGTTCATTACTTTCAAGCGGAGTGGAGGTCCTCCATATCCCATAATCAGCTAGTTTAGAGATAATAAAGTAATATTTAAGTGACTGTTTTTCCAGTAGTTGTTCAAACCAACTATCCAAGGTTTCTTGTTCCTTCTTATGAGTTGCTCCCATTTCTTTCCTTGCCTAAATTTTGGTTCGAGGGCCTTTTTCTCTGGGCTCAACTTTCTTTTTACCATTGATGGAAGTAGACTTATCCATGGCCACAGCTGGGGTCCTTATCAATGGAGGAAAATCTACCATCTCATCTATGTAGCTCTAATTAGAATCACTGTATATAACTTCTTCTTGAACAGATGATGGCGATTTATTTTACCACACAACTAGAGCAGCAGATGTTGGCCACCATTCTAACTTAAGGGGAGTCCAGATGTTTGCTGAACCTACATTAAATGGAGTAGTGTTAGCAAGCTTATCAGATAGAGTTTATGTGTTATCTGTTTGATAATGCAATTCAGGAGTAGATGTTGTATGTTGAGCATTCTCAGAGTTTATCAAATTCTGATACAAACTGGAATCAGAATCATCCATCAATAGAGTTTCCTCTGAGACATAAGATGAAAGTTCAGGCCAGGAAATAGAAGATTTTTGCCTGTCTAACTCCCTGATGGAAAGTGTGTATATCTTTGAGTCCAGCTCCACAGCTAGGGTGGTAGTAGGGGTGGTCAAACGGTTCCAGGATTTTCCTCAAACTCGAAACCCGTCCAGTCCTATTACCCGAATTCCTGAAAATTTCATAAATTTGGGTATTCTAGACAAGAACGGGATCAAACTTCTAGTCCCATTTATTTTAAGGACATGTTCGGGTAATGGCCATACTTGTCCCGATTACCCAATTTTTAGCCATATGACTTCAAGAATTTCCAAAACTTGTCCTGTCCTGTTATCCAAATTTCCAAAAAAAAATTGGGAATTTGGGTATTCAGGATGGGAACGAGACAAAATTTATGGTCTCATTTGTTTTTTGGATGGGTTTGGGTATGGCCAATACCCGTTCCGAATTCTCGTTTGGACACCCCTTGGTTATAGGGGTTTGTTGTGCAATATCCAATTCTAGGAGCATAGTAGCTTTCTCCATCTGATTACCATTGATACTATCACTGTCCAAGCAAATCAAGTTACCTAGGGTTTTACCAATTTGCTTCAGATGTGCTTCTGTCCATGAAAGAAGGGGGATGCCCAAAATCTTGATCCATACTAGTCTGGAGATGCTAACATTCTCAGTTGTTTCTTTCCAGTTAGCTAAGGAGGCTATCAACCAGTTAGATAGTCATACATTATCCTTGATGAGGTTCGTTAGTTGTGTCCCACGTTCCTCCTCCCATATGAGCACCTTACCCGATCCTATAGGACAAGCTCTCAGAGTATAGTAACCTGCTCTCTTAAGATCCAACTGAAATTCCCTTTGGCTATCCTTACGCTTCAAAAGTTCCACCTTTCCATTGAGTAATAAAGGGGCTTTACTTCCCACAAGCTTCAGGATAGGGATGGTAGCCAATTTAGGCTGCACTGACTTAGCCTTCCAAATCTTCCTTGGTATCAAGTAGTCTTTTTTTCTGAATCTTACCCTCAGATTGTTGTGCCTCACCAGTTGTAGCTTTAGATTTGGACGAATGGCCCTGTAATATATTCCCGAAGGATACAAGAATTTTAACCAGTTTAGTCTTAGATTTAATATTGGTAGAAATAGTTGTAGTGTCCCTCTTAAGATCCATCTGGTTTGTAGGTCTAGCGAGTCTTCTAGCTAGAGGATACTTAGGTCTATTTGCCCGAAGTTTCTAAGTGCCAAACCAAATATTATTCAACTGATATTCAAGAGATTGCAGGTCATAAATCTGCACAAATTCAGCAAATGCAAAGGGAAGATCATCCTGACCTTTCTTACCACTCATTCTTAAGGCCTGCAGATTGCCACACCTTTTCAAGGCTTTCTTCATCTGCTCCACTAGGCAGATAGGTGGAAATTTTGTAATAAAGAATGTCTCTTTCATACCATAACTGCCTCTAATAAACGATTCGCCATTGTGTCTCAGTTACCTTGACAATAGGTGCCATATTAAAATCCATGTTCTAATTCACAGATTGGGAGTAGGAGACACCTCTAATAGTAAGCATTTATAGTTGCTAAGGTCTTTGCATATGTCTTGGATCTACCATGTCCTTGATGGAGTATAGACTTGATACTCCGCCTATGCTGCCTTGTCCCTGGTATTTCGTACCTTATCTCCCTCTGCCAGCTAATCTGGAGAAACAACCACTAGTGCAATCTAAAGTAGGATTTTCTCATCCTCCTCAGTTGTTGGGAGGGGATGTTCCACGAGTCATCCATGGTATAGTTCAACCAATTGGAGCTACTTTAGGGTACATAGGTTGTTATATGTATAGATCTCTCTGTGGGCGACAGTGAGAAGCCACATCTTTTCAATACTTTCTTCAGTTGCTCCACTAGGCAGGTAGGTGAAAAATTTGTAATAAAGAATGTCTATTTCATACCATAACTGCCTCTAATAAATAACTCAGACCATTGTGTCTCAGTTACCTTGCCAGCAGGTGCCATATTACAATCCATGTTCTGATTCACTGTTTATGCGTAACAGACACCTCTAGTAGTGATGCAGGAGCCAAATAAGTTCAGAATCATTCCTAAACTTCAGGTCACGTTCTCATAGAGGTTGAGCAAATTCCATCCAAGCAAAGTCATCCAAAATGCACCTAGACACAAATTTGAACAGATTCAACCAGAGTTTGTTCATGTTGCTGAAGTGGTCAATTTTGGTGATCCAAATGGTTGGATAAGGAGCTACACTCAACGGCCACATCATAGTGGATGGTTATACCAAGTTTCATCCAAACCTTTGGTCAATAGAGGGTCAAAACCAAAGGCTAAAGTCGTGGCCATAATCTTTTTTTTATTTCCTTGTTTTGAACATGAATTTTGACTTGTATTTTGTAACTTAGACTTACTTTATTTATAGGCTCGACTTGTGAGCATATTAGGCATTGAAGTTGATGAATAAAACATCTTTCAATCGTTGAGAATTATTTTCTCAAGATCAACTTTGTGTTCTTCCTCCTTGCAATCATTGAACCTTTGCCGCGAGTATTATCTCAATACTAGCCCTGCATCAGTTGGTATCAGAGCGTGATTACCCTTCCTGGATGTGAGTTTCCTTTCATCAAACTATGGCTGGAGGTTAAGAATGTGGTCGAACCGGAGTTCCAGGTCCTGCGAATCAACCAAATGTTCGTAATGAAAAGGATGAAATTATTGATGATTTGCAGAGCCAAGTTATCAAATTAACCCAGCGCTTGGAGGTGCAGGATTTCGAGGCTCTTAACAATTGGGAGGAATTCGAGTATTCCTTGTTTGCCGAGCCGTGTGGAGATGATGATCCAGATGACTATTGTGAGTATGAAGGTCCCATTATTTTTTATATATATGAAGGGGATTGAGTATGATGATCCACCAAAGTTTTGTTTGAATCACGTTGACACTGAAACTGAGTTTGTGTCTAACTTCATAGTCATGGGCTTGGACGCCTCGTATATGGTTTTGGGAAGGACAAAACCAGCTAAGGGTCATGACGTTTGTAATATTTCAGAAGGAAAAGTTTATGAGGATACTTTATCCATTGCTAAAAATAAAGAACACCTTGGATGTTGTATTTGATGTAGCTTTTACTCAGGAGGATTTATACCAAAGAGCTTCTGTTCTTTTCTGTATAAATCAAAAGATTAATGAAGACAAAGCCAATGAGAATAGTAATTATGTTTTCTTTGTGTGGGATCTTGGTGGAACCATTATGAACTCGAGGTCGAGTTTTTTTCAATTGGGGGAGACTGATGCAGGAGCCAAATAAGGTTAGAACCATCCTTAAACTTTAGAGCACGTTCTCATGGAGGTCGGAGAAAATTCCATCCAAGCAAAGTCATCCAAAATGCACCTAGACACAAATTTGGACAGATTCAACCAGAGTTTGTTCATGCTGCTGAAGTGGTCAATTTTGGTGATCCAAATGGTTGGGTAAGGAGCTACACTCAAGGGCCACATCATAGTGGATGGTTATGCCAAATTTCATCCAAACCTTTAGTCAATAGAGGGTCAAAACCAAAGGTTAAAGTCGTGGCGAGAATCTTTTTTTGAACATGAATTTCGACTTGTATTTTGTAACTCATACTTGCTTTATTTATAGGCTCGACTTGTGAGCATATTAGACATTAAAGTTGATTAATAAAACATCTCTCAATCCTTGAGAATTATTTTCTCAAAATCAACTTTGTGTTCTTCCTCCTTACAATCTTTTAACCTTTTCCCGCTAATATTATCTCAATACTAGCCCCGCATCAAGTAGTAAGACTTTGTAGTGGCTGAGGTCTTTGCATATTTCTTGGATTTACCTTCTCCTGGATGGAGTATAGACCTGATACTCTGTACTACCTAGTTTGGCTTTTTTGTGGTATTTTGTACCTTATCTCCCTCTGCCAACTAATCTGGGGAAACAACCGTTGGTGCAGTCTAAAGTAGGATTTCCTTATCCTCCTTAGTTGTTGGGGATGTTCCACGAGTTAGCCATGATATATCTCAACCAACTGGAGCTACTTTAGGGCACATAAGCAATTATGTATAGATCTCTCTGTGGGCGACAATGAGAAAGATGTGCAAGGCTAGGGTGGAAAGGAGAGGTGGGAGAAGAGAGGGGAGGGGGAGGGGAGGGGAGGAGAGACCGGTGACCAGAGTGAGGGAGAATTACAGTTTAGGTGAGGGAATGGCGATACAAAACTCCGGCAAACCTGTAGAATAAGGAGCACGAGGAAGAGATATTATTCATGCATTGCATGTACGGAGAGAAAAACCTTGTTGACTCAATGCTTAACTGCCCACTACCTAGGCTTTATCAACCTTGATCAAGCTCTGGTTCTTTGAATCGTCATTAGGCTTGACTTGGATAGATTGAGACCTAAAGAGTTGAGTAAAGGTCACGAAGGAGACGTTGAGAAGTAAAAGGCAAGAGTGGTCAGATCGATTAAGGGTAAAAGCCATCTTGAGTGAAAACAAGAGTGTGTGTGATCCTTTTGAATGTAGACATGTGAGCGAGTGGCGAGGAAAATTGTTTCAACATGTTTTCTTGTAAGTACACACCCATGAAGACTCATAACGTACCCATGAGGTCAAAAGGAGAAAGGACTCTTGAGCCTTAATTGCTCGGATGCAGCGTATGCACAAACGGATAGATGTGATTAAAGTATGAGTTCCACAAATTCCATCCCGAGAAGGTCAAGGACGTAGAGATCATGAACTCCAACACATGGGGGCGAGACGTGCGCTGCCAAGGAGGCAAACGGAGAAAACATACAATAAACAACTTGATCGACTTGAGAGATGGAGGCCTGAAGGTTAGCCCACCAAGAAATCACCATCTAAGGAGACCAAATCGAAGAACATCGTTGCCCACGAAAATTTGGTGGAGGCCAACATGCAATATTTGTACAAAAGAGAGAGGATGAGAGAAAAAGAAAAACAAGAGTGTGAGAGAAAATTGAGCAAGAATGAAAAGGATACAAAAATAATCAAGAGTGAAAAGAAAGAAGATGGAAAAAAAATGAGTTGAGCTAAAAGAAAAGTGAAAGAACAATGATGAAAGAAAAGAGAGAGGAGAAGAAGAAGGATGAGGGGAGTGATGAAAGGGATGTTGTTTTCTCTACTAACAATCTCGTCGGATCTTCTCCGAGCGAAGTTGTTTCCTTTTTACAGAACTCACATGATGTTCTGCCCAAGGATCTCACCTTATGATGGTCTCCAAGCCGAGGGAACGAGCCCACTATTAATTTCATCATCAAAGAACCAATGATCAAACAAGACATACCATGGAGCAACTTTGAGGGAATCAAGGTGCTTCAAGGGAAAGTGAATAGTTCATTGGCCAAGCAATACGACCATGTGCGTAATGATCCAAGTGCGAGTCAAGATAAGACAAACATTGTAGGCAATGCATCGCTCAAAAGTATTACTCTTGTTCCTTGTCACATATGAATTCACTTAACATTGACTATTTTCGGGATGAGTATGTTCAGAGATTTGATTATGGCAGTACATGTGGGAACGCAATATGTGATGATTTAACTAAGCATAGCCACATCTTATTGAGAAAAATATTTCACATGCCTATGTCTTCTTTAAGTGTAAACACTCCACTATTCGGCATTCCCTTAAAAAATGTGCATGACCATATTGTTGTACCCTCTTTGAAACCATGGAACCTTGTGGTTGTACCTAGGTACGAGGAGGTTTTCGTGTATGCTAACTCCTATGCTGGCTTGTTTTCGAACAAAACACCATTTGTTTTGCAGAATAGGTTCACCGAAGAGTTAACCATCAAGTTGCTCCAAAACCAAGGGCTCGAGCCACCCGCCAATGTCTTGAATAGAACTTTCTATCAACAACATCCAAACAGGATCAAAGGAACATTGGACGCATGTGCACAATGTAAAGGAGATATGTCGCATCGTGAATGGGACCCTCATGTTACTCTAAACCCACGAAGGTACAACTAGTTTGTTTCTTATTACATGCGAGCACATGGTAATAAAAACATTGAGGACATGGCCATTCCTGAGTTTGATTTCATCGTTGTATTGGACGCAAATGCAAGTTTAGTAATCAACATGTTTTTGGAGTATGCAGCATGTTCAAAACTTGTACCTCCAACATGTATGCCTCAATGTTTAAAGCATGATTTGCAGAATGACATAGCTCATTCTTGTATGCCTCTGCATTTAAAGCCTAAATTGCATGATGATGTGAATCATTTTAAATTGAGCAAGGTTTTAGGGATGCTGTGTGATCTTATACTTGGCACTTGCATAAGAAACCGAGTTGGTCATTTTCCTTATGATAATCCTATGAGCACATGTTCACATTTTCTGTTTGTCTATGACTTTTGGCCATTATCGCATTCACCATCTTTGCTCTAGAGTGCATACTTGATCATAGGTGGCAAGGAAAAGCCCAATGTTGTTCGGGAGAAACATGAGAAGATATACAAGATTAGCCTACAAGGTGAGTACAGTGACCATCAAAATTTGGATACTACTGATTGGCTTCCTTTTGATGTAGGTGTGGATTTGAGGACAAATCCTTTTGAAGAGAGGGACAATGATGCGACCCAGATTGCATCTCTTCAAGGAGCCAAAGGAAGCACGTGTACGGCCAAGATAAATGTGAGAGAGTCCCTTGAATCGAGCAAGGAAAGCACTCCATGAGAGTCCATGACAAAATTACCTCCTTTCCGGTGGCCAAGTGTCCCAAGAAATTTGGACTCGATGAAGAGATGGACTACCCCAAAGATACAAGGAAATCAATCTAAATTAGCCCATCTTCTCGGCCCAAATGAAGGAGTCAAAATCAACACTTATGCCCATTTGAACGACCCATGCATGGCACTACATAAAGACAAAAGTACCCCATGCATGACCCTACTTAAAACCAAGCTCCATGCATGGCAAAGGATGGAATCCTAGAGAATAAATGGGATTTAACATGGAGAAATCTTGATGGCATGCACGGTCAAGTGGAAAACATCATGGCAGTCCACATGGTCAAAAAACATTAAATGCTTGAAGATGGAAGGATGGGAATTGTCCACCGTCAAAGCTACAATCATGGGAACTCATACATGAGATAAAAAGTTACATTTCCATGAAATTTTAACACACGGTCAAAGGGAAGCCATGCATGCAAATGACGTTCCAAAATCTCCTTCAAACATTCCTATACGAGAAAATGACATTCCAAGATATTTGAGGAGTTCAAAAGTTTGATGCATGCAAACACATGCTTAGTCAAAGCCATTATGGAGTTATGGAGTCCAACAAACATTTTCAAACAAATCCATCATGAGGCAAAGAGAACTTCAACTTGCACGAGCTTCAATCAGACAAAATACATTCAAATGGGGTTTGGAATGATTCTCGAAGGCCATGGTGAAAATACCAATTAAGGGTTATTTTGACCACAACTTATTACTTTATTTTCATAGTTTATAAATAGGATGTTTAAACGTGTAATACTCAGTTTTTGTTTAGTTTTGATTAAGAATTGTGAGACAAGTTCTCTTCAGGGCATTGAAAAAGTAATTATCTTCTTAGATCTTGGTTGAGACAAGTTCTCTTCAGGGGTCTTTGATTGGTGTCCTAATTTTGAAACATTCAAATATGTAGCCTTAGTTCTCACTTCTTTATAGGTAATGGGTCAAGTACTCGACAAATTTGTCATTTTTTATTCTAGGCTTTTTGAACCACCAATATTGGTATTGGATTTAGTCACATTGTTGGCTAAGTTCATATCATGTTCCTTGGTTTGAGGTGCAGGTTGTCTCTACGATGAAGTCAGCGAGTACTTATGCCTTCTGAGAATTGCTTGATTTGTACGTGATTTCATGTTTGCTCAGCTCCACTGCCCCTTTTACTAGCCACCCCAAAACATTTGGTTTAGTGAAGGTTTACCGCATGGGCTAATCTGTAAGGACAATGATAGGGTGTGAATGAAGTAAGGAAGTAGTTGCTTTGCCGCTATGATTAGAGATAGGGCAAACTATTCAATCTCTAAATATCTTGTTTTGGTTATGTGTAGCATTTGGTTTAGTGAAGGTGTGTGCATGTTGTTTTCTTCTCGAGCAAGGACCACACTTAATGATTCTTCTGATATAGTTAGGTATACAAACAAGGTTTCTTGTGGTTTTTAAATCGCTAAGATTTGAGGGGAGCTTAGTAATCTTTCAATTTTTGAAATGATCAAGAGCATTTATCCGACATTCGAGAATTTTTCCTTTTCAAATTGCTTTGAAAAATGAAAGTCCTTTTTCTCTAAGACGTGAGATGATTTGTCTTAAAGAAGCCATTTTTCCTGCTAAAGACTGGATCTCTTTAAGGTTTCGGGATGGAGACATGTTGAGTATGGCTGGAACTTTGGCAGGGTTAGCTTCAATTCCTCTTTTGGATACCATATATCCTAAAAAAATTCCACTTCTTGCTTCAAATGTGCACTTGGTGGGATTGATCTTCAATTGATATTGTCGCATGATAGCAAAAGCATCATTTAGGTGGGCTATGTGATCATCTGCCTTTTTGCTCTTTGCTAACTTGTCATCCACATGTGCTTCCATGGTGTCGCCTATCTGCTTTTGAAAAAAAAATTGGTCATTCTTTGGTATGTTGCGCGCTATCATTTTTGAGTCCGAATGACATTACTTTGCAACAGTAAATGCCATCTTCTTTCATGAAAGTAGTTTTCATTTTGTCCTTAGGCGCCATGATTATCTAATGGTAGCCTTGAAAGGCATCCATCATGCTAAATAGTTCACATTCAGCCATAGAATCAATGATCCGGTCTATTGGCTGCAGAGGATATGAATCTTTTGCACATTATTTGTTGAGGTCGGTGAAATCTACACACAACCTCCATTTCCCACTGGGTTGGAACTACCACAATGCTGGAGAGCTAGTCTGCATATTGTACCTTCTCTACGTAATGAGTCTAGAGAAGTTTGTGTACTTATTTTTTAATGATTTTATTTATTTCAGGTCCAAAATTCTTTTCTTTTGCTGTACTGGTTTTGTTCCAGGGTTGATGTTAAGTTGATGGATGTCAACGCTTGGAATGATTCCAGGGAAATATGCCGACGTCCATGCAAATATATCCGCATGCTTTATAACACATTGTATGAGGTTCGTTTCCAGCTTAAGGGTGAGTTATGTGCCAATGCGAACAATTTTCTTTGGGTTGTCTTCATAGAGTGGAATTTCTTTGAAATCATAAGGGATGAAAGATTCAGGTTCCGAGATTTGAAACATTTTTGGGATCTTTTCATCATCATTTTGGTATTTTTGCGAGGCTCTATCATCTTGTGGGCATACCCTCTTTAAAGAAGTTTCATAATAGATACTAGCAATACAAAGGTTGGCCCGAATTTGCCCTGTCCTGTAGTTTGTTGTAAACTTCATTACCATGTGATAGGTAGAGAAAATAGCTTTTAGTCGAAACAAGCTGGGGCGTCCAAAAATTACGTTGTAGCTTTGACGATTAAATAAGTAAATGGGAGTGTCCTCTTCTTCTGTCCCTGACCGAAAGTGGTGGGTAACTCTATTGTTCCAATAGTTTTAACATCATCACCTCCAAAGCCTTGTAGAGATATGGTAGTACTTTGTATAGCAGTAGCATCTAGTTTCATTCGCTGATACGCATCCATGGATAGAATGTCTGAAGCGCTTCCTTGATCAACAAAGACTCTATCGACGATATAGCGGCTGATCTTGATGGTGATTACCTTAGGATGGCTATGAGATTCAGAATTCTGAAGATCTTCATCACTAAATTGAATGAAGGGTCCTAGGGGTACCCTCGCCACTTTTTAAAATCTCCGTTGTTATCTTTTGCGAGTGCGGTTGGTTCCTTTCTCCATATGACCTTCGGTAACCATTCCAATGTGAGCTTTCTTTCCTTTGTGATCATTTCCTTCTTCGTCATTGGTTCAGAGGTGGGTAATTTTGTGGGTGTAATTCTTTGGTTTGGACTGTATCCATTCGTCAAGATATCCTTCTTGAGCTAGATGTTCTAGCTCATCCTTTAAATTCTGGCAATCCTCCATGGAATGCCCATGATCTTTGTGGAACTGGCAATGACGTTCAGGATGCTTCCTATTGTTACTGGGTTTGGTCCGATGGCCTGTAAGATATCTACATGGGGACCCCAAAGTTTATGATATTCGTTGTACTTCCATTATCTGGGTTTCATAGATTTTTTTAATGGGGGTGGGGGGGATGGCTTAGTCCTCCGTTTTCTTCCGGCTGCCACAACCTTTGAAGTGCCCAAGACTCTAAAGGATTCCTTTCTCCTCTAGGTGGTCCCACCATTTCTTCTGGTCGGATATGTCTCTCACAAATCTCACTCAATTTTTCGCGGCTAGATGGAGGATCTTCCATCAGGGATGCCCCAAGAGGTCCGTATTGGAGTCCGTGGAGTAGCATATTAATCCTCAAATAGAGGGATAATCCAGGTGTTCCAGCACACGAGTGGTTGAATCATTGTAGATAGTCGCAAATAGGTTCCTCGAGCCTTTTCTGGTAGTGTGGTTTCAAAAGGTGTACAGGTGTTCGATACACTCATTGTTGAGTTGCAAATGCTTGCAAGAATTGGGTCGTTGACTTGTTGAAGCTCCAGAAAGATTCTTCAGGAAGGGTTCGGAACAGTCATAGGCGACACCGGTTGAGTTTAAAATAAACACTCTGCATGCGGTTGCTTCCAATAGGGGTGTCATCTCCATGTATAGTGTAAAGGATCCACGTCTTCATAATATTTTTGAAGGCGATCAAGCGTGGCTAGTGTAAGAGCCACAACTTCTTGCTATATGTTTTTACAAAAGGCTTTACTGAGAATCACCGGGATTTGGGAGGTGAGAGGTGTGCGAATGGGAGGGGAGTGGATGTTGTTTTCAAAATGGGTGAACATCTTCTTAATTTCTTCTTGGATTTCCCTCCTAAATTTGGTCATCAAGTGCGTTACATTGGCATCTACGTTTGATGAGTGGCGGATAAACCCGGGGCCATAAGGGGCATCGGGTTTAATTTTGTAGAACCCCCAAAAATGGATTGTGGACGATTATTGACGTTTCCAGGTTAAGAACTAGTGTCACCATGCTCCATCTGGTTATGACAGATTTTTAGATCAAAATTCTCACAGACAGTGCCAATCTGATATGGTCAGATTTGTACCTGCTAGATTATAAAGTTGACAAAATATGAAAAGTATATCCAAAAGTGAAATAATAAGATATAATGAAGGTCACGAATAGAAATAATATAAAAATGAAATTTTGGACAAGTCAAAAAAATAAGTAAAGGGCCAGGGGCACACTTTGGGGACAAATTCCTAGTCCGAATTTTACTTATTCTCTCGATGTTGTTGGCAAAGAGGTAGAATAATAGAAGAAGAATATTGATAGAATTTTTATATCCATTTCTCCGGAAAAGGAGGCTGCATTTTCGCGCCGTAAGATCCCTTAAAGCGAAGTTAAAGATAAGAATCTATTACAAACATTTTCTCTATATTCTATACTTGATCCAAACTTTCTTGGAAGAAATTCCAATGAACAAGTATCAAGCGGTTATTTTAAGTAAATAGAAAATGGGATTTAGGAGAAGGGAGGACCACCATGGTTTTGTAGATGTGTTACACACGTTGAGGATAGGTACGTTTGTCACTCGACTGAGCATACGAGGATACTCAATGTGAACATACCCTCTCCTTAACTAAGAATGGCGCATGTTTCTTTCCCCTTGGCATGTAGATAGCATTGAGACTTTTCTGGGATTACCTTCTCACCTTCTAAGGCTATAGGCTTGCTTCTTTCAACAATCGGCCACTCTACTGAATTCCTGACAGCAAACGAGCGGAATACAAGACCCGAGTAGGAGGGGAATGCAACGAGCACTAGCACACTTTCTCCTCCATTTTGCCTCCCCCTTATCGTTGCAGGAGAGGTACTATTTTATAGGGGAATGTTGAGACTCTTGCTTCATTCCTATTGGTGTGCCATAACACGAGAAATTTTTGTTGGGTGTTGGCACTTGGTAGGATGAGGTGGTTTATATTTTATTGCAAAATTTCTCACATGCTCATATGATGTGGCGTCTACCTACTAGAATTGTTGGAGGCGGGACTCTCCTCAGTCTCTTCAATCTGGATATGGATTCCTCTTTTTGGGCTTCGTAGGTGGTGGGTCTAAGGCCACTTCTATGTGCCAGGCCGTTTCCCAGGTGGTGGCCCGATGGGCTCTTCTTATAGTATTTATTTGGTGGGTTTTGAGAGTGAGTGGGTTGGTGGCCGAGATTTTATGGTAGGTGGGCATTTTTAGCCCAAATCTTTACTCATCAGGCCTTCAACATCACTGATTTCCTTTTGGTTTTTCCCCATCGGCACCACCAAATAAGAAAACAGTAGAGACATTCTTTTGCAGTGCGAGTATTTGCCATTTTTTGTGGGTTAAGCAATTTTTTATAAAAATATGTACTGGAAGTTAAAAAAAAAAAAACTACACATCATGGTCAAAAATGATTTACTCCAATAAAGCAAGGTATTGGTTGATTAAGCCCCTCTCGAGTAATCAAAACATCTAGTCTATGCTTTTAACCAAAGCTAGATTATAATTTCGGTTTTCAAAAAGACCTCCTCGAGTGACAGACAAGCATTATTGAAATAATTTCTGTTTCTCACGCCCCAAATCTTCCACATGTCCGCCACCAACAGTAGAGCATATCCCATGAAATGTTGCGTCCATGAAACGTGTAAAGGTTTGGGGTCGTAGGGTGTAGTATTGGCAGGTATAGCCAATCTTCCATCAGAAACCAAATCCTTTTGCTAAATCTGCAATGCTCAAAGATATGTTGTTCGTCCTATGGATTCACATTACACCATACGTCAAACTCTGTTTGGTAATTAAATTTCAAACCTAATATAACTTTAAAAATTCGCAACACTCTCAAAGCCTTCCATTGATTCGGCGTTCACCGATACGAATAAGAAAAGTGTCTGCAAACTTAACCCATAATAGTAAATAGAAACGATTATTGTTTTAATTTTCCTGTCTAGTAAAAATCAACACTTTGTGTGATACTTTAGCGTGTATGCATAAATAGACTGGTCATGGTAACTTACCTATACACAGTTTTCCCTATAAGACTGGGCTGCTGGAGCCATAGCTCGGGTACAGCCCACGAACCACAGTGTTGGGCCAGGCAAAATGTAGACGAACCTGGTCCAGAATATTATGGGAACTTTCTTTTAGATATTATATTTTTTTATTTATTACAGAAATTTAAGTTTCACAAAAAAATTTGAATTAAAAATAGATATCAAAAAGTATATTATTAAAATTTTAAATTTATGTTATGTTTTATACAAAAAATTTATAAAAAAACAAAAACAAAAACTCTAATACATATTTTTATTCATGAAATATGGTTGAATCAGGCTTACTCGCCGGCTAGGATATTCCCCGGCAACCATCCGATCTAGTCCGAGCCATTTGGGCAAACGCAAAATCATTTTTAAAAGGAAATTTGTTTCTCGATGAATTTCAAAATACTCATATCATATAACTGTTTTTGGTTATTTTTCATATCATATAACTTAGATTGTTAAATTTCTTTTAGTAATCATTGACAATGCTTTTAGCTTTGTACTAATAATGGACAATAGCGAAATGACTCTATTAAGACCCTATTTTGCGTAGCCTTCTTAAAATTATAATCCAATTATAATCACATTTTTTCAAAAAATAACTCTTCATTTTTTCAAAAAAAGTTATTATAATCCAATTATAAGCATAAGAGGATTTGCGCAAAACACCCCCTTAGTGTACATGAGACATAATCCCCATGCCCGGTGGTAGAAGAAAAAGGAGACCAGAGAGTTGTCTGAGTCGATTGCGCCTGTCCCATCGCCAATTTTCTTGACTGCTTCGACTTCGGGGCCACCCTCATCTTCAACACCCGCTATAGACCTATTAGTCTCTTCAGATGATGTTACTCCTTTCCCTGATGTTATTCTTCCCCACCCCTAGTCAGTTAGGGGGACCACTCGTAGCAATGTAGGAGTCCCACCAACATATAAGGTTTTTTCCCTGATATTGCTCATCCCCTGATATTGTCCATACTATTTCCTACTCACACATACTTCCCGAATATTGTCTCGATCTGTACATGTTGGTAGGTTGCTAAAGAAGATTTGAGGTGGAAAGCTATCATAATAGAGGAGCTTGAAGCCCTTATGAAGAACAGAACCTTATGGCTCGTGCCACTGTCTCCTGGTAAGAAGTCAGTTGAATGGTAGTGGGGGTTTTACTGTAAAGCAGGCAGGCCTAGGCTTGTTCGTTTCAGCCATGGGCCCACCATTTTTTTTATTTTTTATTTTTTATTTTATTATTTTAAAAGTAAAAATGCAGCAAGGCGTGGGAATTGAACTCACAACCTCCCATTACAATGGCCAATGCTTTATCCATTAGGCTACATGTTACTATTTGTAAACAAAATATTTTTTTAATATTTATAACATAAAAATAGGTTGACAGGCCACACTCGCGGGCTCAAGACGCATCACCTCAAAAACAGGTGGGCCAAGCTCATTTTCCATTTTTTACTGTTGGGTCGGTGCCATTTTGCCCAACTTATTTTCCTATCTCTACAACTAGGTTTATGACATTGATTATGATGAGACTTTCACACCAGTGACGAATATGAGAACAGTCATGACCTTGATCTCTATGGTATCAAATAAATGGAAGTTACACCATCTTGATGTATAGAATGCATTTCATTATGGTGACCAGTTAGAAGAAGTGTACATGGAGATTC
>JAOWBN010055122.1:0-21064 GCA_028565015.1 Pinguicula moranensis
ACTTGAGTTCTTCAAGAAATTCAAACTTGAAGTAGAGAATAGAACGAGTGGAAAGATTAAAGCATTTCATACAGATCGTGGTGATGAATATTGTTCTACTTTATTTGATAAGTTTTGTGAAGAGCATGGTACTATTCACATGAAAACCATGGCTTATACTCCTTACCAGAATAGTATAGTAGAGAGAAAGAATCGTACACTGTTAGAAATGGTAAGATCCATGTTGGCTCATGCAATCTTTCCCACTAGTTTTTGGGGTGATGCATTATTAACTGCTGCTTATATTTTGAATAAAGTTCCAACAAAATCAGTTGAAACTACACCTTATGAAGTTTGGTTTGGAAGAATGGCCAGTTTAAATCATCTTCGCATTTGGGGTTGCGTAGATCATGTATTAATCCTTGATCATTCAAGAGATAAGCTAAGTTCCAAAACTAGAAGATATTTTCTCATTAGATATCTTGATTGGTCTAAAGATTACAAGCTATATGACCCAGCTGCTAAGATAGTAATAGAAAGTCAGAATGTCAAATTCTTAGAAGATAAATTCAACTCTGAGAATTTCAAATGAGAAAAGAATTTCCTTTAAGAAATTGATGAGAATCAAACTTTTGAGGATTTGCCGCCCTCTTTGGAGCAGCCTACTGAGTCACATGTTATCTCTAGAAAAAGAAAAGTATATCCTAAAGCCACTCAAAAGAGCTCAAGAGCTACTAACTGTCCTATTGGTTCAAGTTATAACGTTTATAATAGTGAAATATGTGAAATCGTTAGATTAAATGAACATATATGGTCCTAGAGACTTACCATCCAAACTAAACCAGTGGGACAGCTTGAGAGATCTATATGCTGATAAAGAGGATCAAAAGTAGTGCTTAATGGGTGACTTCAACGCTGTTCTGGAAACTGGGGAGAGAAGGGGTTCGGCCACTCATCAGAATGACCAGGAAATGTCTGGCTTTAGGAAAATGATTAATGACTTGAAGTTAATGGACTTGAGAATAAAAAGAAGAAGATTTACATGGTATTTAAACTCACTTGCAGCTATGAGTAGGCTTGGCAGGTTCTTGTGCAATGAAAAGTGGCTACAGCAGGGTATTGAATGAATACAAACTGGGTTGCAAAGAGAAGATTCAAACCACTGTCCCGTGAGACTGACAACTAAGGTGCTTAATTGGGGTCCAAAACCCCTCAAGGTCTTGGATTGTTGGATGGAGGATAAAACATATGTGGAAATGATTGAGAATACCTGGAGAAATACAGTGGTGGAAGGGTTCGCCAGCTACAGAGTGAAAACAAAGCTGCAAGCTCTCAAATCTGGTATAAAATTGTGGTCTCAAACTGCCCCTCTTAGTCTGGAATCCAAAATAAATGAATTACTGAAGAAATGTCAGGATCTTGAATTATAAAGAACTACCTCTGATAAGCTATCTGCAACAACACAAATCAGTAACATCCAGTGTAAAGATGAACTTGAGCAGATCACTAGAGATCTTGACAGCGTATCAGTGAAGAAATCAAGAGTGAATTGGATAAGACAAGGGGATGTAAACAGCGCCTATTTCCATTAGTGTCTAAAAAAACAGAAGGACAAACACTATTAATGGAATTTGGGATGGAAACAGCTGGCTGGAGGATCCGGATCTAATCAAAAACAGTTTTAAACAACTTTTTGAATAGAGATATTCTGAAGTGAGTTGGGACAGACCCAAGTTCAGCAATTTGATCTTCAAAAATCTTAATTCAGAAGCCCAAGGTTCTCTGATTACTCTTTTCACAGAAGTGGAGATTTTAACTGCAATATCAGATTGTATCAAAATAAAAGTCTGGGTCCAGATTGTCTAAATTTCAAGTTTATGAAGAAATTCCTACAGCTCATGAAGGTGGATTTATATCAATTATTCAAGGAATTCTATAGACATGGCAAGTCCGAGGAAGTAATGCTGCCCACATCACATTGCTGGCAAAATCTTATCCATCTCTTAGTTTCAATGACTTTCGACCTATTACTCTCATAGGAGCAATCCCCAAGGTCATTTCCAAGGTCCTTGCAAATATAATCAGTCATATTATTGGAGATGCTATATCCCCAAATCAGATGGGTTTTATTAGAGGCAAAAGACTTCTAGATGGAGTTCTAATTGCGGATGAAGCAATAGAGGAATTGAAAAAAAAAACATCTCTAATCTTGAAGGTCGACTTTGAAAAGGCATTTGATACGGTTAATTGGGAGCACCTCCAAAACATCATGAGGCTGATGGGATTTCCTACAATATGGAATTGTTGGATTAAAGAATTGCTTAGTTCAGCATCCACATCTATTCTTACTGATGGAAGTCCAACATCTGAATTTTATTCAAAAAGGGGCTTAAGGAAAGGCGACCCACTCTCCCCCTACTTTTACTTAATCGCTGCAGAAGGGCTTTCCAATTTGATCCAAAAAGCATTAGAACTTCAGAAATTCAAAGCAGTCAGAATTGAAGCAAAAAATATTAGCCTCACTCACCTTCAATTTGCTGATGACACGTTGCTTTTTGGCGAAGCTAATTGGAGAACAATAACAGTTTTTAAGGCCATCCTCCTCAATTTTGAACTTGCTTCGGGGTGAAGATAAACTTCATCAAGAGTAGTCTCATTGGAATCAATACGCCTCAAAGCAACATCCAGGAAATGGCAGCTTACCTTGGTTGCAAAACAGGAACTATCCCCTTCTCCTATTTAGGCCTCCCAGTTGGTGCAAATCCAAAGGAAAAAGCAACATGGTCACCAGTCATTGAGAAGTTCAACAGAGTTCTAAATCAATGGCAAAACAAACGAATATCCAGTGTAGGGAAGCTAACACTAATGAATTCAGTTCTTGCATCATTACCAACACACTTTTTGGGATATTTTAAAGCTCCTGATGTGGTCCTCAACAAACTAAACTCAATCATGAGGTCCTTTTTCTGGGGCAGCAATAAGGATAAGAGAGGAATTTGTTGGATTAATTGGAAGAAGATGATAACACCAACTGACAAGAGGGGACTTGGCATTCGGAATTTACAAGCCTTTCATATTGCAATGCTTGGGAAGTGGTGTAGCAGAATTTTATCTGATGAAGAGAGCCTGGTAAAGGACATTCTGTGCTCCAAATATAGCCAGGGAGGAACATTGATATTAGGGGGCTTGAGGGATCTGAAGTTACCTCCTGCTGCAATGAGCAGACCAGTGAGTAGACACCATGTCTCTGCATGGTGGGGAAATATGCAGAATATAGCTAATTTGCTACAACTCAACCAAAATGTTAAACTCTGTTTGGGAAATGGTCTGTACATCGAATTCTGGACGGATCCATGGCATATTCATTCACCACTATCTGTTAGATACCCAATGTTATACCGGATATCAGTAAATCCAGAAGCTAACATAAGAAACATGGGCTACTGGACTGTTAATGAGTGGAGATGGAACCTTACCTGGCGTAGATCATTGTGGGTATTTGAGCAAGAAGAGCTAGCGGATCTATATTCTACTCTACAAGATGTAAATCCTATAGATCAAAAGAAATACACATACAACTTTATAGGAGACTATATAGGGAAATACATTGTCTCTTATTCATATTCCAGGATCATTAGCTCGCTGCAATTATCTTATTCGCCTGAGAATCAACTATTTTGCAGTCTGTATGGAATAAGATTACTCCAAAAAAATATGATCTTTGAATGGAACTTGCTGCAAAATGACACAGGAACATTATTCGAGATACTCAACCTCTCTCCTGCACTCTCTGCCAATCAAGTATTGAAAATGAATCTATAAATCATCTATTCTTTTTTATTGTTGTGCAAATTTGGACTTGAATTTTTAAATGGTTGTGGAATACACAAGGAACAACACAAAACCTGATGCAAGGACCAACATTTCCTGACTTCTGCTCCATCAAACCACTTGGGGATAATTCGTGTATCTGGAAGTCCATATGGCTTTCTACATGCTGACAGATTTGGAAAACAAGAAATAAAAAACACTTTCAGGCAAAAGAAATACCCCCTGCACAGATTACACTTATTATACAACATGATACATGGCTGTGGGCAAAGGCAAAAAAATCTGAACAATTATTTTCTTACTCATTTGTGGATTGGATCTTGAATCCTGAAACATGTTTCAAATTCTCTGTGTGAGGTGCTACAAAGGAACTAAAATGAGACAAGAAAATCTTTAATCTGCAGTCAAAAAATAATCCCTCTCCTTCTGGTTTTCAAAAACATGTCTTTATATTTTTGAAGGCACAGATAGGTGATTCAAGGAGTGGTCAAGAAATGGATTTACTACAAGAAATATGAGCTATCAAAGCCAAAGAAAATCCCTCCCCTCTTGTTTTACTTGGTATAAGATTAATGTCTTTGTACCTTTTGAAGGTACAGGTAGGTTGACCAAAAGAGTGGACAACAAATAAGAAAAAAAAACTCTGAACAAATAAGGAGATCCAAGACATTCACCAAGTATCTTGGACCGTCAAGTTAGAAGAAGAATGCTCTATCCAACAAAAATAAGAGACAAGTGAAAATATGGAGCTGGCCATTCGGTCTTAAACTCACTCTATCCATTGAGTGATAAAATATTATGAAAAAAGCATAGTGAGCTCTTCTAGAAGCCAACAATCATCATTTTGAGTAAACCTTGCAGCATTGATACCAATATATTCTAACAATGGAAGAGTCAACAAATAGAGAATCTGTGTGTGATCCGTTAAGTCTGGAGACAAACTGGTCTCTGATGGAGAACAGAGTACTTCATTAGCAACAACGGAGGATTATAAACTCGCCCACGACTGGGGAAACAGAAAAGAACAAGGGGAAGAAATGGAGTTTCTCCAGAGGAAGTATGCACTATGAATCAGTGAAACTAAATACAAGGAGAATACATGATGAAAGAGGGAGTTTCTCCAGATGAAGTATGCACGTCACGGAGCAAAACTGCATACAAATTAGTATCTATGAATACAAAGAAGTTAGCCAAAGATTGAGGCCGGAGAAATGTCTTGGAAGTGAACTTTTATGCTCTTATCCAATTCGAAATATCCTACAAACATTACAGGGATAGCTCATCAAACTTGAAGGAGTTATGTACCGATATTCCTACAAGAAATGATATCGATAAGTTGATAGTCAGGATAATCAGTTTGGTGAAAACCGTTGTACGCCGATGAACTGTATGCGGAGATGCTAGTGCATTCATGACGTTAGGGGTTCCAAGTACCTGATCACCCTTAGCTATACTATAGGATATGAGGAAAGGACAGGGCATCTAGCTCATGATCAAGACATCATCTTTGGCAGCACTCTTTACGGCTTATTCATCATAGGTTATCTAGTCTGTGACATGTACATATTTATTTCTTATCATTCTGAACTTATGTAAATATTATATCATATATATATGAATTTGACATTTCAAAAAAAGTGTTCAAGCAAAAGTCCAGAGATAGGAAGAGGGGACCCCACTATGAACAGGACAGGAGTCGGACAATTTGGTGCTCCATGCTTCAGTCTGCATACGTTAGGCCTAACCTGTATCACATTGAAGATTCAAGATAATCAAATGCAGTTATCGGGGGTGCTGGTGGAAAACCATGAGTCCACAACTAGCAGTGAGACAACTATGAAAGGGAGCAGGGATTTTGTGTCACCGAGTTGCTGCCATCTATGATGTTATCCAACAGGCTTGTAATTTCACAACCTACCTTCTGCACTTCAACCTGCGCAGTAAGAAGATGTAATGAAGTGAGAGATCCTTATAAGCATTAATAGGATTTGAGACAAGCCTGTGGATCGAGTAATCAATCAGTGAAACTGTACATGAAGTGGATAGGTTTGCTACCAGCTTTTAGCCACATCCACACTTCCCTTTGAACACCATATAGTAGATTGTGCCAACTAGATGTTGTATAAAGAAAATGAGTCTGATTCCCGGCCTTCCAGGTGAGCCACACCATAGCTAGCCAGATAGAGTTCCAAGAAAAGGCATACACTCCTTGGGGGGCTGATGCAGAATGGTCCTGCACGTTTGGAACAACAGTACTTAATTGGTTGAGGACCCTTGGGACAGGGATAGCCAAGAGGCAATTCCTTGACAGAGCGCTCTGATGAAGGAACATTCAGAGAAGAGATGAGAGATGGTCTCATTGTCACTTTGACAGAGAGAGCAAGCTATCTCCTGGTTTATTGGTATAACCCCCTTCTCTGCAGAGTTTCTTTTGTAGGCACTGATGATTGGATTAGATTCCAGGCAAATATGCAAATTTTCTTTGGGGCAATGCTACCCTAGATCAATGTGTTGAGGAGAAAAATCATGGTTTGAACCTTCAGTGAGAGCTCAATAAGCATCCTTGACCCAGAAAGTTCATTGATGGTTGAGCTTAAAAATGTACTTATCTTTCTGCAAAGGATTTGGTTTGATGTCCTACAGGATGCTAGATAATTCAGAAAAGTCAAATAGTTCAGAGGACGGAACTCCCTCCTCCACCTCCAGCGCTAGGACCAGCTAATCTTCATCCATACCGCAGCATCTAATGCCGTGATATCCTTGCATGTCTCAATCCTGTAAAGCCTTGGAAAATGCTCTACAAAGGCAGTGTTATCTAGTCACCTATCAGACCATAATTTAACTTTAACCCCATTACCAATCTGCAATGCAACATTGTTAGTGAACCATGGACTACTCAAGGTGTCCTCTAATTTGGCCCACCAAGCAGAGGCATATCCCCTGCCTCTAGGTTGGCCAGAAGATGAGTGGCTCTCCATGTTGTGTAGGACTCTCCAACCTGCAATAGAATAAGAGGAGCTACCCCCATATTTTGATCTTAGGATGTTAGAGGCTAAAGAAGAGCCACCATTGAGTAGCTGGAACCCTCATTTCCCCAGCATTGTTGCAATAAAAGAAGCAAGGCAACGCACTCCTAACCCTCCCTTAGGTACAGATGTGGTAATTTTTCTCCATGAGGTCATACACATATTAGCTCTATCAGATGATTTGCTCAAAAAAAAACTTCTATGCATATTAGTTAGCCGCTTGATAATGGTCTTAGGAGCACAAAAACAGGAGAAATAATCAGAAGGCAGTGCTGCCAACACTGCATTAAGTAGCATTGTTTTTTCTTCATTGGATAGCCACTTATGTTCCCAGGCTGTTAGTGTGTTGCAGAATCTATCTAGGACAGGTTGCCAGGAGCAGGGTCTCCTCATACTTGCCTCAATAGGTAACCCAAGGTACTTAAAGGAGGGAGTAGTAGCCTGACAATGCAGAAACGCAGCCATATCCTCCAACATTTGAGGTTGAACATTGACCCCTATAAGTTTACTCTTCCAAAAGTTGATCCTTAGCCCAGAAACCAATTCAAAATTGATGAGGATGGCTTTAACAGTTCTCATTGAATTCTAGTTGGCTTGGCAGAAGATGACAGTGTCATCTGCAAATTGCAGATGAGAAACCTGTACCTTTTCCCTACCAACACTGAGTCCTTTTAGTAGCTCCAGATTGATGGCTTTGTTGATCATGCTTGATAAGCCTTCAGCAACCAACAAGAAGAGAAAAGGAGAGAGAGGATCACCCTTCCGAATTCCACATGTGGGATAGAACTCTTTAGTTGGACTCTCATTCACAAGAATGGAAGTAGAAGCTGATTCTAGTAACCCTTTGATCCCCCACTTCCAGCAGGGTGGAAAGCACATGCTGGATAGAATCTGCTGAAGCTAATTCCAATTAATTGAATCAAACGCCCTTTCAAATTCTACTTTGAAGACAAGCGCTTGCTTCCTAAGCTTCTTTACCTCGTCTATACCCTCATTTGCAACAACCACACTATCCAAGAGCCTTCTTCATTTGATAAAGGCATAGTGATTTTGGCTGATCAAGTTGTCCATCACCAAACAAATTCGGTTAGCCAGGACTTTTGCTATGATCTTCGGCATGCAACCTATGAGAGAGATTGGCCTAAAATCCTTCACATGCAGAGGGTTAGAAGTTTTAGCCATCAAAGCAATGTGGGATGCATTGCTACCCTTAGCAAATCTTCCACTTTTATAAATTCTAGCAACAGTTGCATGATGTTAGCCTTTAGCAGTGGCAAGAAATGTTTAATAAAAAGAAAGTTCAAGCCATCAGGGCCAGGGCTTTTGTGATTGCCGCAACTAGCAATATTTGTCATAACTTCAGCTTCATTGAAAGGCTGTTGCAGGAACAATCTTTGTTGCAGAGCCAGAGATTGCATCCTTAGCCCAAACCTTGGTCTAAGGGCAATCTTTTCTGTGAATCTGTATGTAAAGTGGGACAAAAAATAGTTCTTGATACGCTCAAGATCATCCAACCACACTGAGCCATCCCATACTCTAGAGATTCTGTTCTTAGCTCTGGAGGCTTTCAGACTATTATGAAAAAAAGGAAGTATTCTCATCACCTTGCTTGAGACAATGGATCCGAGATTTCTGATGAGCAGAACTAGCTAGCTGTCTGGATAGATTATCCACCTGGAATTGCAAACTAGCTAGCTGCAATTGATCAGAAACTGACAGTCCACCTTAGCCTTCCTTTCTAAGGAATTAATACTTTGTAGCAGGATTTGTCTGTCCTGCACAAGAGATCTTTGAGATGACTTATTCCACGATCCGATGCTATCCCTAAGCCATCTGATTTTCATCATGATCTTGTAACTCCAATAGCCCTCCACATAAGCGCTACTCCAGACCTGCTCAACCATTTGATTGAAAGATCCATATGACAGCCAAATGTCAAGGACCTTCAGAGGTTTAGGGCCTCAGTGTTGCACACTGTTGAACAAGCTTACTGGGCAGTGATCGGAACTTTCTTTATCCAAGCCTACCTGCCTCTACTCTTCATCATTTTTAAGCCATTTACTACTCAACAGAAATCTGTCCAGTCTGCTCATCACATTCATAGACTTCAATGACCAAGTGAACCTCCTACGCTCCATACAAAGGTTCTGTAGTGCCAAGCCATTAATAAATGCATTAAATAATTCCACCTCCTGAGCATGATTGTCACTAGAAGCCCCCTTTTTTCTCGCAGAGATTCAAGACCGCATTGAAATCCTCATCAAATAGCATTTATCAAGCTTGAGGGGTTGCAAGTAGTCAAACAAATGCTGTCATTGTACTTGTTTGCCAGCTAAGTCATTGGATCCATACACATTAATCATATGGGACAGTGAGTCTTCTCCATACCAGTGACCAGAGACTCCTAGGAAACTATCCCCCCCGAACATAGATGTTCTATAGAACTTATTCTTATCCCACAAGCAAAATAAACCCTCATAAGCACCTACTGATCCACTATAACACCAATTAAATTATGTATCATCCCATAAGAACGAACAGAGAGATTTCTCAATGGTTGGGAGTTTGGTTTCCTACATACTAATAAACTCTACCTTCTCCTTCCTTATGAGGTGTTTCACTTGCCATCTTCTCTCCTGACACCCTAGACCCCTGACATTGAAAGTGATCAATTTCATAGGACCTGCTTATTCCCAACCCCCTTAGGAGTAGAAGCAAACACACTGCCACTTTGTCTAGCAGCTTCATGGTAAGCCTTAGTCATGTCCTCCAGCTTGGATCTGAATATAGCATGGTGGCTTCCGTAGTCAATACCAAGTTGGGAACCAATATCCATAATAGAGTCAACCGCAGAGAACTGCAGAGGGTCAGCCAAGTACCTATGAGGCAGGGGAGGCAGAGGAGGGCTAACGGATGATTGAGCTGCCAATTGGCTTATCCAGGCATCTAAAACAGCCAGATCACTTGCCCTAGTTGAATCAACATCCTCCTTAGTCTGGCTTCTAGTTTTAGGGCCAACCCTACTAGTTAGTAGAACCTATTTAGGTTTAGGGAAACCTGCTGAACTTGCCACTACTTGTTCATGACAGAGTGGAGGAAACTCCTCTAAGGCAATTGGAATTTCTTGCAGACCTCATTCAAAGAAAGGGGACTTAAGGGTCGTATAGGTTAGCCTAGCAGGACAAGGCGAGGCCCCCCACCTCTTTGCCAGGTTCAACCGGGGTGCAGAGTGAGATCCCAACCCTACAATAGTTGCAGAGCTGGGACTGTCTAACCTGACTGAGTTAGGGTGAGAAGGTATGGGAGACACTAAATGCCTGGGAGTATGAGAACAGGGCTCAAGGATAGGCAAGGCATGTGCGCTCAAGGAAGCTAAAGGAAGGGGCCACCATTGAATTTTTTTTGGGTTGCCATGGCAGTACCTCAGAAGGCGGTAGATCATGCAAGATACCATCACTGACAGATGGGGGAATAGCCGGAGCAACTAGAGCAGCATCCGTGGAGGTAATACTGGATCAATTGGGTCGGAAATAGCCACACCCTTAACCTATGCATCCCAAGTTAATAATAATAATTCTAAGTATATACTTTAGATTAGAGTGTTGGTTAGACTTGAAATAGTCAAATTTTTTTCTCTATTTCATTGTCTACAAATAGAATAGTTGGTAAGAACGCATTCTCCATCTCCAATCCATTAAAACAAAGATTCGAGTCAACCACTAAGGGTAATGATATCATCTACCATTACTCGAATAATGATAATTGTGTTTCGTGTATCAAACAACTTAACTTCTTTATTCAATAAATTCTTGCGTTCGCGTTACATAGATTTATAGAACTAGTTTAGGACCCAAAGAGATCATGGGAACATGGGAAGATCATTGCATTGGTAGGGTATGATTCCTATAATTTAGGGATCACTTCTTTTACAGATAAGCATGATCTCCCCATGTTTATCTAAATGTTAACACTTCCCCTCAAGTTGAATTGGAGGATCTTCAATTTTCAACTTGCCTAAAATACTTGTGAACACTTGTTTGGTTATAGCTTTTGTTAGGATGTCAGCGAGTTGTTCTTTTGACATCACAAATAGAAGACTGATAATCCCTTCATCAAACTTTTCTTCAATGAAATGGCGATCTATTTCGACATGCTTGGTTTAATCATGCTAAACTGGATTTTCTAATATGCTAATGGCTACTTTTCAGTCACATTTCAATGGGCATACCTCTTGTACTGGTTGACCACGCTCATGTAATAACTTCCTTAGCCATAAGATTTCAGTCAGTCCTTGTGCTACTCCCCTGAACTCGGCCTCTACACTGAAGAGAGCTACCACATTTTGTTTCTTGCTTTTTTACATCACAAGATTACCACCAACCATCATAAAATACCCATTCGTAGATTGTCAATCAAGTGGGTTACCTGCCCAGTTCTCATGTGTATCCTATAATATTCAAATGGTCATTCCTTGTAAACAAAATCCCTCGTTCTGCTGTACCTTTCAAGTAACGTACAACTCGATGAGCAACTTCCATGTGATCCATTTGTGGTTTATGCATAAATTGGCTAATTACCCCAACTGCATAGGTTATATTTGATCGAGTGTATGCCAGTAGATGAGCTTTCCGACCAGGTATTGATATCTAATTTGCTCTGCCATCTCTGCTCCCTCTATGACTTGTAATTTATGGTTAACCATTGCAGGTGTGTCTGCTGGTTTGCAATCTATCAGTCATGTCTCTGCAATGAGGTCGAGTATATACTTCATTTGTGAACCTTCTTGTTGTTCTTTGGACTTCCATTCCCAGGAAATATCTCAGCTCTTCTAAATCCTTCATTTTGAACTTGCTGAATAAGTCTCTCCTCAATTCCGAGATTACTTCTGAGTCGCTACCTGTGATAACCATATCATCCACATAAATAATTAGGCATGTGATCAGATCTACTCTCTTTTTTTTATAAACAGAGTATGGTCTGAATTGCTCTATTTATATCCGTATTTCTTTATAGTAAGTGTGAATCTCTCAAACCAGGCTCGGGGTTTGTTTTATTCTATATAATGTTGTCCGTGTAGGGGCCACAACGAACACAGGTGGAGCCTCCATGTATACTTTCTTCTCTTAGATCTTCATGTAAGAATACATTCTTTACATCAAACTGATGTAGGGGCCAATCAAGATGAGCAGTAACAAAAAAAGTTCTCGGATGGTATCAATCTTCGCAACTGTATAAACGTCTCATAGTAATCAATTCCATAAGTCTGAGTATATCCCTTTGCTATGAGCCAATCCTTATGGCGCTCACTGGACCCATCAGCTTTCCTTTTAATAGTAAACACAAATCGATATCCTATAGGTCGCTTTCCTAAAGGAAGTTCACATATGTCCCATGTCCCATTTTTTTCTAATGCTCTCATATCTACTTCCACTGTTTGACGCCACTCGGGGTTCTGAAAAGCCTCTTGAACTGTCTTTCGCAATTTCTCAAAATATATTGCTGTAGAAAAAAATTGTATCTATACTCCTCCTGACCAAGTTGCTTATAGGATATCCTGACGATCGGGGTACATGTTCGATTCATATAACTTAGGATGTATTCTCCGTGTGCTTCACGATGGTAATTCTTGTCGTGTCCGTACTAACCTCAGGGCTATTAGTTCGGGACGGCGATGATGGGCTATCGCTATGAGTTGGCTCAAGTTCTATGCCAACAGGGAGTAGCCCAGTTGTTCCTTCATCCGACTCTTGTGGGATATCAACAAGTGGAGTGGAAAGTGACCCAATATAAGACGTAGGTAGATCTCTAGCCAACTAAGTGGATCATCTGGCTGCTCCCCCTGGCCGGTGGGTTGAGTATAGTAGAACTTGATTTCAAGAAAGTCACAATCTATAGTGGTGAATATGCAATGAGAACGAGGGTTGAAGCAACGATAGCCCCTCTTTTGAATGCCATATCCAAGGAATACACACTTAAGTGTACAAGGATCTATTTTGGTTCAATCAATTTTGGGAAAATGAATAAACACAGAACATCCAAACACACGAGGCTGAAGTGTATTGGTAGATGAGCTTGGAATAAGATGGGTGGTTTGAAGAGGTGTTTTAAGGTTAACGATTTTGGTGGGTAGATGGTTGATAAGGTAGGCTGCTGTAGTAATAGCATCACACCATAATGACTTAGGGACCTTGGATTCAAGAAGCGAAACACGAGCAATTTCAAGGGTATGACCATAGGTGGTTTGATGAACTAAACCATGTGTTTTAAAAAACGTAGTCATGGTATGATTCACATATTCCCCCCATATCAAAAATTTGGATTTGACATTTGAATTGGGTTAAAATCATAACATAAAATTCCATATACTTTCGAGGAGCCTCAGACTTATGTTTGATAAAAGAAACCCAAGTTATACGAGTGCAATCATCAATAAATAACACAAGTACCGACACCCATTCACACAAGCAATGGGGAGAGGCCCCCAAATATCAGAATGGATCAAAGAAAATGCACTAGATGAACGAGTGTTTGACACAAGATAAAAACATTTGTGGATTTTAGCCAAAACACAGGTATCACAATGTCCTAAAGTGTTATTCCTAAAGAACCAAGGAAATAAAAGTTTTAGATAACCCGCGGATGGATGTCCAAGTTGTCTGTGCCACAACCACGCCTTCCTGTTAACTATCCCACGAGCCAGCATACAGGTTCCCTGTTGGGCAACCTCATCCATATAGTACAAGCCACTACGTTCAGTGTTACGCCGAATAATCGTCACCATCCTGATATCCTGCAATAAACAAAAGGTGGGATACATCATAGCAGTGCAATTTAGTTCCTTCGTCACATGAGTGAGACAACAATTTGCATGAAAGTGTTGGGACATATAAACAATCAGTAATTTCAGAGTAGGTGATATTTCAATGTCCCCTGCCCCCAAGAATCAAATCAGATCTCCACAAACTGTCTGTGTACAGGACCGTTTTGGAACTGAAGGTTATCAGATATCCTTTGGGTCATTCATCATTTTATGCGTAACCCCGCAATCAAAAATCAATGGTTTGGTCCGGGACATGTTCGAAGTCTGAGCTATACAGGCCACGACGTCAAGTGATTCAAAGCAACCGAGCTGAAAAAATTTTAGGTTGACAAAAGCAGGAGCAAGACTAAAATTTTCCAATTTTTTGAGGCTGTTTTTGAATTTTCTTTAAGACCAGGGATGCTTACGCAGATTCCAGAACCTATGTGGCGACTAATTTTGGAATACGTCCAGAATTTAGGGACCGACGGGTAATTCCACCTGGATCTAGGGGCTGTAATAGAAGTGTAGACTTCGCAGGGGGCGTATCTCAAATAAAACGAGGGGTTAAATGCAATATTTTATGAGCTAAGGGGCATGGGGGCAAGGTTTTGCCCCCAAATTGAATACCTCCAATTTGCTAGTCAATTCTCGCAGCCCCGCTCACTGCAACAGCACCAAACCCTAACCCCAGTGCATTGCTATTGTTGCCAGTGTTGGTGGTGTCTCCGATGCCCACGGCGCAGGTGGCGACGCCCGGCTTGGTTCCCCTTTTTTTCATATTTGGCCCTTAATCGAGATAGCCTATATGCTTGAAGCAACCTGTAGGCGTGTGTCCCGTCTTCTTGCAATCGGTGCAACAAAGTGTTGAATTTGTCGACGCCACTGTCCCGAGAGTCTGTCTGTGAGGGTTTTGAGCAGTCTGCTTTGCCACGAGCGGCGAGGTCACTCCCTGGGCCTGATGATGCATACTACTCGATGGTAAGGGTAGGTGTGAAGATTCCCATCATGGCCGCCTCGCGATAAACTATCGCAAAAGCGGTCTCGGCTAAGGGCAGCGGCACCATCTTGAGGAGGTTGTGGCAAACGGCATCGAATTCATCATTAATGGTGGAGAGGAACTGGAACAAGCAAGTATCCCGTCTGAGCTTGTTAAACGTTGCAATATCAGTTGTACTTGTCATTGGATTCGGCTGACGCCTTTCAATTTCACGCCAGAGCTTCTGTAAGGTGCTAACTAGTTGCTCCAATGTACGATCCCCCTATTTTTGGTTGCTGTCCCAAGAGGTTAAATCATCGATTTGGAGGGTATCGCCCACACTGATGGAGCATTTGTAAAGCATTCTAATGATGCTTGAGTTGTTGCATTTATTCCTTCATTATGTAATGTTTTAGATAAGATTATGACAGCCTTGTATGGGCCAGAGAACTCAGCTAAAAAGTCAACATTACCCCGTATTCAAGGATGCCACCATCGAGATGCAATCTCCAAGAAGAGGAAGATCAAATGCAACAAGAGAAGAAAGAAGAAGAATATCAAGTGCTTTTGCTCCAAAGTTCAAGATATTCCTTGCTCTTGCTGATTCTAATGATCAAAACACAAACTCAGGGCTATTATCATCCAAGGACAGATGATCTAAATCAAGTTGACCAGGATTAGAAGCTGAAAACAAGGAAGAAAAAAGTTCGTTCTGCAGAAAAATAGGAGACAGAGTAGCAGAGGCAAGCTGATCGTGAAACATTTTCCAGGAGCAATCAAAAGTGCATCAGAGTGATTTAGCTTGAACCACCTGAAGCCGAATGTTCACATGCATCTCAGATACACACTGAAGCTCTGATGCATTGATTTAAACAGACCAGAAGCTCATGAAAATTCTGAAAGTAGCGCACTCAATCAGCCTGCAGAGCAGAGAAAAAACAGTCTTGACAGTTTTTCTTGTTTGATGAAGAGCACGAATTTTTCTTGAAGTCTTCGGGAGTTTTCCTGCACATGCTTCTATCCATATTGCATATATATATATATATGCCACGTTCAGGGACATCTGGAGCAAGGTTGGACTCAAAACAGATTGCCAGCTTCCTTATACATGGTCCAGGAAATCCCTACTTTTAAGGGATTTGTTACCCTTTTATCTCATCTAATTTAACCATATGTTGGTGTATAAAGGAGGGAAAGGGTAGAATGGAGGTCGAGCAAGGGAGAGAAAAGCATTGTACTTTCCATTCAAAACTTCAGCAATAAAAAGTTTCAGAAAATCTGCAGCAAGCTTGAGCATATTGTCTTACCATGACTCTTTCTGCTGGAACCTTGTTGTTTTTCCCAATTATGCTCAGCTAAATCCATCATTCTTCTGTTGATATGCAAGTTCTGAGGGTTCCTGGAAGGATTGGTGAGGTGCAAAGCTAAAGCAAGAAAAATGGTATTGGTTTTAAGTTTTTAGATACACATGCATGTTTTTTCCTATTGACTTAGATTGGCCATCTAACCAAATAAGATTGGAACCAATAGCTTGTAAGGATTTAGGAATTGTGGTAGTTCACTAAAACCTTATAGGTTAGCAGCTTTAACCATCAAATGACGCGATTAATCCATTTCTTAGTTAAGTTAACATAAAACTAAAGTGTAGAGGAATGAGTATTCGGTTAGATCTCTTAGATTTGCACTCTTAATGAGCTTTTATGATCTTAATGCTGCTCTAATAATTGATTTAGACGACTGATAAACCGATTAGGAAGTCAGGATTACAAGTGGGAAAGCAGTGATTGTCAAACTACACATTAAGTACCATAAATTGTCTAAATGTGCACCTATAATCCTCTTGCTTCCAAGGCTACTCCTCATGGACTAAAGGTCAGCAGAAGTAAGTTTCTCCTTTGATATTTCATCTAGATTTCATCTTTGATTCGTTGGTTATAGTTTCAGTATTTATTTGCAAAACAATTCCCCCATCTTTCTTATGTTTCGACAGCAACAAATCAGAACAAAGGCAGTGCAGAATACAACTCCTTTCTCTGTGGATTCGACCATGTGCTATTCACTTACTACCCCTTAGCTTGTGTAGTATGATTCAGGATGATATTGAGCTAGTTTTCTAGCCATGGCACTGAAGAAACAAGCCATCACCCACTGCCACAAGTGGTTGCAATACCATTCCAGAGCTCTTCGTCCTAGGGTATTCGGTGAAATAGTTCTTTAGATTAAGATCCATGTTGTGAAAATTCCATGAACATAATCAGTTTGTTCCCATTTTGGAAAGTTGGATCAGTTGTTGGCGGTGGTGGAGGAACGCCTATGATGTGTCCGAGCTGTCCTCGGCCACCAATAGTACCTTCATCAACCGAGACCATAGGGAGTAATTCTGCTCGGTTAACTTTAGATCAATTTCAACTGTATGATTATTGTCCAAATGCTGGATCTTTTGCAGTAAATGGCTAAACTGTTCGGAGAGATTGGCTGAAGAATGGAGCAGCTCGGGATCAACGGAGGATGATTAACCTCCTATTGCGATTTGCATCAAAGTGTTGCCCGGAGCTTAAGTATCGCCTGGGTTAATGCCATTTTTGGCAGATTGATAGATGATGAACAAGAGATTCAAGATTGATCACCGTAGCTCTGATACCACATTTCGTGTATTGAACAATTTAACTTCTTTACTCGATAAATTCTTGTGTTCACGTTATATAGATTTATAGGATTAGTGATGTGGATTTTTGCCAGTGGAAGCTAAACGTGGAGTCGGGAACTTATTCTTGTATCAACAAAAACACACTAATTGACAAATTTTGAAATTAACAAAATTAAAAAGGATAAATTGTGCAAACAAACAAAAAGTTACACGAAATAGAAGGATGGAAATGAATGGAGATGGAGAAACGTATTATGCCGTAGGAACCCAATCAAACATGGAACATCAACCCCTAGCCAACTACTACGCTAGAAATGAATGTAAACCAGATGTTCAATCAAACGTCTACCCAAGGATCTACTCTATGACAAATACGAGTATCATAGAATCAACCTTTACATGTATCCTAAAATGCATGCAACCTAGTTCTCTTCAGAATATGAATTCAATAAACAAAGAGATTCCGCTCCAAGCTCATAATGAAATTAACGTCTAAAGTCTTTTCTGAAAAGGGTGAAATACGCCTTTAAATAGACTATAATTTTAATGGGCCTCTAGACCTAATTTAACTCCTATTAAAAATTGGATTTTACCTAAGTAAGAAGCCACCTTAACATAGTTCCTAAAAAGTAGAAATTACTAGTTACATTAATATTCAAAATCCTAACAAACTAATGGACTAATTTAATTAAAATACATAATAAAGAAAATAAAGGTCCATCTTGGAATCTTCTAACAGAGGTCGTGACCTCTCACACACACAACACCTCATATTTTCGATCTTGTCTCAGTAACTCGCGTGCCAACTTCCAAATTAAGAATAGTATGTTCCGAAAATCATACCTCATAATCGAACCATTAGAATTTGATCTTCTTTTGTCAGTATATGTATTGAAAAGTATGTTGTCATGGAGTGAAATTTCAGTTCCATCAGAACACGTTCAGACCTCCATTTGCCTACAAAATCAAGACTGCGCAATGCTGCAATTAGCAGATCATGAATGAACGAAAGAGTCTGTTCCAAAATTCATATCTCATGATCGGACAGTTCAACTTCGCTCTCCTTTGAACTTGATGATGTTCAATGAGTATTCTGACTTCAGTTAAATTTTCAGATTGATCCGACCACGTTTGTATCTCTGATTCGAAGTAACCATTAAACTGCGTTTTGTTATAATTCACACCACATGGTCTAATTACTTTAAACTATGCAAGAATTCAAATTGGTCTTGTGCCTCTAACATTCACATCACATAGCTCGATATTCAACTTCCATACTGGAGAAAGAAACAACAACTTGTTTCTTGGCAGACCAGGAAATAAGACAAGAACCAAGAAAAATACCAAAACCAGTTGTCGACCGACGATCATGAGGATCACCAGTCCAATCTGAATGACTAAAGGCTTGAAGTTGCAACTCGCCACGGGTGTACCACATATCAAGATCAAGAGTCCCTTTGAGATAACGAAGAACTCGTTTGGCAGCACCCTAGTCAGTTGTGGAAGGATCATGCATATGCTGACACAGCTGATTGACGGAAAAGAAAATGCAATGTCTGCTCTAGATAGTGTACAATATTGAAGTGCACCAACTGTCTGCCGATATAATGTGATATTAGAAGATGACAATGGGGAGGAAGTAGTATCCCGAGATGAACGCTCGGACGTAGAAAGAGAGGATGCAGGCTTGGCTTCAACCATCTTGGTCCGTTCTAAGATGTCAGTGATGTAGCTGCTTTGCCTAATGTGAAGACCAGCGCTATCGCAAACAGCCTCAAGTCCAGAAAATAGCCAAGATCACCCAAGTCACGAATTCTAAATGTATCCTGAAGTGCAGTCACAAGTATATTGATAGCATTTACTGATGAGTCAGTGACCAGAATATCATTAACATATATTAGTAGGAACAATTGAGTATCAGTCGAGTGATATGTAAAAAGAGATGTATCATTGGTGGAGCATTTGAAACCAAAATCAAGCAAAGTGTGTGATAACCAAACATACCATGCTCGGGGTGCTTGCTTCAGATTATATAAGGCTTTGTTGAGAGAACATACATACTCAGGATGTTGAGAAGAAACAAACCCGAGTGGTTGTTCCATATACACTATTTCATCCAGATCACCATTCAGAAACGTATTGGACACATCAAGCTGTCGAATACACCAATCAAAATAGATAGCAATAGCAAGAAATAGGCAAACAATCACCATTTTAACAACAGGACTGAAAGTCTCAGTGAAATCGAGACCATATTCTTGTTCGAAACCACGAGCGACTAAGCGAGCCTTATACCGATCAATAGACCCATCAGATATTTGCTTGATCTTGTAAATCCATCGATACCTTATAGTATGTTGATCAAGAGGATGTGGACACAGAGTCCAGGTGTTATTGGAAATTAATGCTTCAAACTCCTCATTCATTGCAATTTGCCATTCAGAGGAAGAAGAAGCCTGTAGGTATGTAGCAAGTTCTTTAGGAATTTGAACACTTACTAGAGCTCGAAGCGGATGACAAATGGCATCATAAAGATGATAATCAAAAACTGTTTGGGTCAAGATGAACCAGTTTGAGATCTGGTGACGATTGTGGAGACTGAAGGAATTGTTGGCAAGTCTGGGTCATGAAGTGTGGCAGCATCGAGTTCAGGAAAGGACACATGATCTAAAGGTGCGTTATGGTTATGAAGTGGATCAAGAGGAGGAGAATCGGTGTGTAAAGGTAGTGTCATTCGTTCTGATGGCTGAACAGAAAATGGTGGTGAGGCCACTTGTGTAGGGAGGTGATGTGTGATAGTACCTGCGATGATGGATGTACCAAGAGATGGTAATAAAAATGAAATTGAGTTATGTGAAGATGTACCTGAATTGGTGACATTCACCGGTGAAGGATCAGTGATGGAGCAATGTACCGAGGCAATTGGGTAAACAGTTTCATCAAATATAACATGCCTTGACATGTAGATGGTTTTAGATACTGGATCAAAACACTTGTAGCCTGAATGTTGAGAACTATACCCTAGAAAAATGCACTTTGAGCTTCGGAACATAAGTTTGTGAGAATTATACGGACGAAGTAATGGATAGCAAGCACAACCAAATGTTCTAAAGATAGAATAATCAGGTAGGTGCCCAAATAATTTTTCGAAGGGACTGATATTACTGAGAGTCGGAGTTGGTAATCTATTGATGATGAATATAGTTGTGGAACATGCCTCAACCCAGTATTTCGTAGACAAATGAGATTGAGCTAATAAAGTCAGACTCATGTCAACAATGTGTCGATGTTTCCGTTCTGCTAGGCCATTTGGTGAGGAGTATGTGGACAGGAGATGCGGTGATGTATACCAACTTTGTCAAGAAATGCCCTGAATTGATTTAAACAGTATTTCCACCCCTATCAGTTTGGAGAGACTTGATTTTCTGAGAAAATTGATTTTCTACCAAGGCACGAAATGTTATGAATGTTGCAAATACATCTGATTTGGCTTTGAGAGGAGATAACCAGGTAAATCTAGTGAAATTATCAACAAAAATCACATAATATCGAAAACCTTTATTGGATGAAACAAAAGTAGACCAAACATCAGAGTGAATAAGTTCTAAAGGTCGAACAGTAATACGACTAGATAACTCAAAAGGCAGTTGTTTACTCTTTCCAAGCTGACACGGCTCACATACAGACTCTAAATGACTACTAGAACAATGTAAATTTGATTGATCAAGAACACAGCGGATAACAGTAGGTGACGAATGTCCTAAATGAGAGTGCCAAATGGAGAAGGTGGCCTGAGTATCAAC
>JAOWBN010055232.1:0-21060 GCA_028565015.1 Pinguicula moranensis
TAGTTATCGTTTAAGTACTTGCGCAAAACACCACCTCTTTTAAAAATAAGAAGAAGTAGTAGAAGAAGCAGTAGAAGAAGTAGTAGAAGAAGTAGAAGAAGGCTTGCGCAAAACAGGGCCTTAATCTTCATTAATATTTGACCTCTTTTCAGGGATGTGTAGGTGCGTTGGACAACACCTACATACCAGTACATATTCATGCAGAAGATCAACTACGTTACCGAACAAAAAAATGGCATTTGGAAACAAATATCCTAGGAGTGTGTGACACACGTGAGCGATTTATCTACATGCTAGCTGGTTGGGATGGATCAGCTGCAGATAGTCATGTTCTGAGGGACGTACTAACCCGTCCAAGTGGCCTTAGGGTACAAACTAGTATGTTCAATTCAGTATATATAAATTCAGGGTATTAGTTTCAAAAATTATAAGCTAATATATTGTTGCATATGATTTTTGTAGGAACAAATTTCCTGCGCGACAATGGATATATGAATGTCGAGGGGTTCCTCACCTCGTATAGGCAAACATGATATCATCTTCAAGAATGGGATACTGGTAATAGAAGGCTAGAAAACTAGAAAGAGTTATTCAACATCTGTCACTCAGCAACCCACAATGTGATAGAAAGGGCATTTGGTATTTGGAAGAAGCGATTCGTAGGTTTAAGGAGCCCTACATTCTTTCATATTAACGCACAATGTGACATAATTCTAGCATGTGCGCTACTCCACGACTTTTTCATTGACTTGATCCCGTCTGACCCATTATTAGAACCTTCCGTTGCACGCGCAGCCAGACTCGAGGAGTGTAGACAAGATACAAAAGCGGATGTAGAGGATCAAGTTGTAGCACCCAATTCGTTGACATTGTAGAACCAGTTTTGAGACAACATAGCTGTCGGACTATGAGATGCATATGTTTGATCATGTTTGTTTGAACATTTGATTATATTTGGTGAATTATTAGTACTTTGGCGGTTGCATTTGATCTTTATTTGAACAAGTGACTTGAAACCATTTGTGTTTTGTACATTTTATTTGTTCAACTTGTCTTTGTAGGATCTTGACAATGAATGCAACGAGCCATATGAACAACATAGATGAGGTGACATCCGGGAGGGCAGGAGAACCGACACCAACGCCCACTAAGTCCAAGAAACAGGGAAGTGCCCCATAACAAAAACTGAAGAAGGTAAAGGTTGAATCTACAATTGAGCCAATCAGCAAGAAGTTATACCTATCACCAGATGTGGAGATGGCTTTGTTGAATGTTCTGAAGGAGCTTGCACTTGAGGGTTGGAAGGCTGGCTGAGGCTGGAAGAGGGGAACGGATCTTAAAGTTGTTGGTAAGATCAGATATTTGGTGGTAGGGAGTATCATTACTACGAAGAACGTGTTGAACAAAATTCATAGTTGGGGTAAGCAGGATCGACTTTTAAATGAATTCACGAAGCTGAGTGGAGTTGCAATAGATTCGGGTACGCATGCTGTTGTTGTGGGATCGGATGAAGTGTGGAAGGAATATACTCATGTATTCCTTTGCTTTCTTATCATTTGTTTTCTTATGATTTACTTTCTTATCATTTGTGTTTTGTTTTTGTTTTTATCATTTTTAGGTGAACAGTAAGTACTCGTCTCTTCGAGGGAAGACCTTCCCATACTATGATCTATGGTATGAGCTATTTAGACAGTACAGGGCTACGGGTTCAAGTGCTAGAGACCATTTAATGGTGGAAAGGGCAATTAACAAACCCACCATTGAAGTCTACGAAACGGTAGATGAATCTAAAGAAAAGATAGACGACTCAGCCAATCCGCCGGCTACAGATGTTGATGACAAAACTGAGCAGGTGAAAACTAATAGTAGCGGGGGGAAGCGCAAGGAACCAATCGCCACCAGCAACGTAGGCATAACCACCAAGGCTGAAAATACACTCTCCAGGATGGACATTGCATTTGAAAAAGCAGTGCTTCTGTTTGAGAAACAAAACCACATGGATCTTGAAGAGTCAAAGCTGAAGAAGACAATGAAGTTGTGGCAACAACTGTAAGAGTATGATGAGCTAGAGTTGGCCACCAAGCTACGTCTTATTGATCATCTTCTCAGACATGAAAGTCAATATTACTATTGGACCACTTCGGATGCATTCGGGAGGGGTGAAGTGATCAAATTATTCTTCAAGGGGAAGTTGACCTAACTTAAAATTTGGTTGTTCTTTGTGTTGCGCCATACTGTGAAAGCATGCTGATGTTTGGTACTTGTTTTAGTATTTCACAGCATTTTGAAGTAGGCAGCGTAGTAGGTTGGTTTTGGGTACTGTGTATGACATTAAACTTTGCTGCTAAGTAAAGGTGTTGATCAGAAGTGGTTTTTTGAGATTCTGATGGCATATGGAATGGTGTTGATGTTATAAAATTTAAGAGCTTTCATATGTGATGGCAGGAATGATTTTCTTGTTGTTTCTTTTCAACCTTCATTGGCATTGCACCCTATTTCATCACTGATCAGCTTCTTCGATCAAGTGTTGCAGCAACAAATTGATGAGCTTGATTTCCTCCAAGGGCCACTTCACTACTCATCTTCTCTTACCTGAAGAAGAAAATGAGGCAAGCTTATCTATGAGACTACACCTCTTGACGGTTAGCATATTATATTCACTGCTCTCTGCTGTATCTTTGCATCCCTTATCATGCAAAGTTTTGGAGGGGTTGATCAAACCAATACTTGGAGTTTCAAATCACAGACCTTGGCAATCTGATGTACAAATGGATGGGTAGACTTGGTGAGGATATCACCATATATGGTGATACATATGGACTTTTTTCGTTCCATATTTGTAAAAATTACGGTTTGGTCTTAAAGCTAATTTTACCAGCAATATCACATATCAGGTTATTCCATTTTAAACTGCAATAACATATAAAACAATAGTGGTACAGGTGGTTATAGGCATGGGCATTTTCAACCGGAAATCGGTTAACCGTCGGTTTTCGGACCGGCTAAAATCGGAGGTTTGAATAAAAAAAATAAAAAATATTAAAACCGCCGGTTTTCAGAGATTTCAACCGGCCAGAACCGGCCGGAATATTTTTTCAAAAAAAAATATGATTTTAACCAGTCAAACCGCCGCCCGGCGGTTTGATCAGCGGTTTTCCGGCGAAAAACCGCCGGAAAATAAAAAAAATAATAATAATAAAAATAAAAATCGGCGAATTTCCGCCGGAAAAGTGGCAGATTTTGTTTTTGGATTTTTTTTTCTTCGTATTTTAGGGTTTAGGTTTGAGAGTTTTTAGGGTATGAAAAGTTATAAAAATTATAAACTTATATAAAATTCAAAAAATTTATTATTTTCAACTTATAAATTTTATTAACTTATAAAACTTAAAATGTTGTACAAGTTATATAATTTATAAAGCATACAAAATTAGTAATTTGTAAAACATAAAAACTTATTAACTTATAAAAATTAAAAAGTTAAAAACTTGTATAACATGTACATTTTTAACTTATATAAATATAAAGGTTATATAATTTTATATATGTTTCATGTTTGTATAAGTTTATAAAGTATACAAATTTAACTTTTAAGTTTTATAAATTAAAAAAATTTATAAGTTTTTTAGTTTTGTGAGTTATATAATTTAAGCTATATAAACTATAGGGATAGAATCCGTGTACACATAAGTTGACACATAAGTATACACATATTCCTTAAAAATCTAAATTTAGGGTCACTAGGGTTTAGAGTTTAAGGTTTAGATATTTAGATTATTATGTCGTAGAGTATAAATTTTAGGGTTTAAGCTTTACAATTTAGGATTTTTGGGGTTTTTGGACTTAGGGTTAGTAAGTTTTAGAGTTTACGACTCTAAACCCTAAAAATCCTAAATTGTAAACCCTAAACCCTAAAATTTATACCCTACGACCTTAAAATCTAAATATCTAAACCCTAAACCCTACGGACCATAAACTTAGACTTTTAAGGAATATGTGTCCATTTATGTGTCAACTTATGTGTCCACGGATCCTATCCCATGTCCGTAGGGTAGGGTTTGGGTTTTAGGGTTTAGATATTTAGATTTTAAGGTCGTATGGTATAAATTTTAGGGTTTAGGGCTTACGGTTTAGGGTTTTCAGGGTTTTTAGGCTTAGGGTTAGTAAGTTTTAGGGTTTAGAGTCAAAACCCTTGAAAAGCCTAAATCGTAGGCCCTAAACCCTAAAATTTACACCCCACGACCTAAAAATCTAAATATCTAAACCCCAAAACCTAAACCCTACGGACCCTAAACTTAGATTTTTAAGAAATATGTGTCCATTTATGTGTCAAATTATGTGTCCACATATTCTATCCCTTTATATATATATATGATTATACATATTCTTTATTATTTTCTATACTTACGTATCAATTGTCAGAGAGTCCTTATTCTCCTTATCCAAAGGATCTTATTTGGCAATCTAACCTTATGTAAGTTGCACTCGTGGGTTTCTATAGGATAACAATACTCGGGTAAGGTGAAATCAAGAAATGATTTTCAACCTTGCTTTATAATCATTTTATTTATCCGAAAGATATGCATATAGTCTTTTTTATAATGACTGAGCATATAAAACGCATAAATGTCATTTTAGTATAAAGAATGCGTAAATATTATTTTTTGGTGACGATTTAGCATATTAAATGCGTAAATATCATTTTTTGGTGACGATTTAGCATAAAAATGCGTAAATGTCATTTTTTTGGCGACGATTTAGCATGAAAATACGTAAATGTTATTTAGGTGATGATTTAGCCTAAAAATGCATAAATGTCTTTTAGGCGACGATTTAGCATAAAAATGCCTAAATATCATTTTTTGGCGACGATTTAGCATATTAAATGCGTAAATGTCCTTTAGGTGACGATTTAGCATAAAAATGCATAAATGTTATTTTTTGGCGACTATTTAGCATGAAAATGCGTAAATGTCATTTAGGTGATGATTTATCATAAAATGCGTAAATGTCATTTAAGCGACGATTTAGCATAAAAATGCCTAAATGTCATTTTTTGGCGACGATTTAGCATATTAAATGCGTAAATGTCCTTTAGGTGACGATTTAACATAAAAATGATTAAATGTCATTTTTTGGGCGACGATTTAGCATGAAAATGCGGAAATGTCATTTTTTCTACGATTTAGCATATAAAATGCGTAAATATCGTTTGGGCGATGATTTAGAATAAAAATGAGTAAATGTCACTTTTTTGCGACGATTTAGCATAAAAAAATGTGCAAATGTCGTTTGGGCGACGATTTAGCATAAAATGCGTAAATGTCATTTTTTGGGCGACGATTTAGCATGAAAATGCGGAGATGTCATTTTTTCCACGATTTAGCATATAAAATGTGTAAATATCGTTTGGGCGATAAAAATGCGTAAATGTCACTTTTTTGCGACGATTTAGCATATAAAATGTGCAAATGTCGTTTGGGTGACGATTTAGCATAAAAATGCGTAAATATCATTTTTTGGCGACGATTTAGCATATTAAATGCGTAAATGTCATTTAGGTGACGATTTAGCATAAAAATGCGTAAATGTCTTTTAGGCAACGATTTAGCATAAAAAAATGCATAAATGTCATTTTTTTGCGACGATTTAGCTTATAAAATGCGTAAATGTCGTTTGGGCGACGATTTAGCATAAAATTGCGTAAATGTCTTTTAGGCGACGATTTAACATAACAATGCATAAATGTCATTTTTTGGCGACGTTTTAGCATATAAAATGCGTAAATGTCATTTGGGCGACGATTTAACATAAAAATGCGTAAATGTCCTTTTTTTCTTTTCCGCCTAGTGTAGCATGCCACTATGTACGAGCCATTGTATATGAACAATGAAGTTCATTTATTCCATAGATGTTTGTACAAGAGCAGAGAATATACAAGGGTGGGTATTATACGAAGCACTTTTCTTACCTCGACTCTTTTTCAAGGATTTGTGTAGAATCGTTTGAGGCTTTCTTGATTCCACGAGTGAGGAAGAAGCTTTACATGAGGAGTTGCTAACTGATAGGCCCCATTGGGATTTTTTTTGAGAAGTTGGTAAGGTCCTTCCCAGGTAGGTTGTAATTTTCCTTGGCTACCGGGAACTTTAACCTTTTTTTGATATGAGATCACCTTCTTGAGGTTCATCCCTATATTGCCTGGGCCTGCGTTGGCGACGAAACTGGCTCTGATACTCTGAGAGCCTCATGCTTGCCATATTTATAATCTCATATAGGAGTTCCAAGTCTGCCATTCGGTTTTTCCTATAATTCTCAGGATTATAGGAGATGATTTGATATGCTCCAAAGGCAATATCGGTGATAGAAATAGCATCAGACCCGTTGGTTAAAGCGAAGGGTGTGTTTCCTGTAGAGGTGGTACAGTGGTTCTATATGACCACAGAATTCCTTGTAACTCATCTGCCCAATAGCCTTTTCGATCTTGGAGTTTCTTTTTTAACCCAAGTTGTATGATTATGTTGAGTGTTTCAACTTGCCCGTTAGATTGAGGATGATAAGCTGAGGTGAATCTTTGCTGAATTTGTAGAGTGGGGCACCAATTTGCCGCCTTGGTGCCTTGAAATTACTGTCCATTGTCAGTGATAAGAACTCGTGGTCCTCCGAACCGACATACGATGTGTCTCCATAGAAAACGAATTATATCTCTTTCTATTATTTTGGCAACGGCTTCAGCCTCTACCTATTTTGTGAAGTATTCAGCGGTTGTATAATGAAACGCCTTTGCCCAGGTGCTGTAGGGAATGGGCCAATAATATCTATTCCCCAGGTGTCAAAAGGACACGTCGTTGAAACTCCTGTCATGGGAGTGGTCGGACGAGGTATCCATTTTCCATGTCTCTGACATTTTTCTCATCGACGTACATAATCCAATGCATCTCGTAAAATAGAAGGCCAGTAGAACCCATGTAAGTGAATTTTTCTGACCATGGATTGTCCTCCAATGTGGCTGATCCTTCGTCGTCGTGCATTTCCTCCAATAAGGATTGTGCTTGTGGATAGGGGATACAATGGAGGAGAGGTCCTTCAAAACTTTGTTTGTATAACTCACCTTCCACAAGGTTGAATCGAGAAGCACTGATTCTTATTTGTTGGGCTTCAGTGTTGCCCTCAGGTAGTATTCCGTCCTGGAGATATTCCATTATGAGGGTCATCCAATTGGTTTTGTCGAGTGCCAAAACATTCCTTGGTTCAGATGAGGGTAATATTTTGACTGCGGGTTCTTTTCGTACCAGTACTTGTATGATTTGTCCATCTTGGGTATCCAGATGTGATGCTAGTCGGGATAAAGTATCAGCGTCGGTATTTTTTTCACGTGGTATTTGTCGAAGTTCAAAACTCAGAAAACCTTGAAGCCTTTTCAGGTATTTACTTAATACCTCCTCGTGAGTTTCAAATGTACCCATATACTGTTCAAAGATCAGCTGAGAATCTGTGTGGGCAATTAGATTTTTGGCTCCTTGTTGCAAAACGACTTTGAGTGCTAGAATCAGGGACTCATATTTAGCTGTATTGTTGGTAACTGGGAAGTCTAATAATGCTGCTATCTTTATGGTTTCGCCGTTACTTTCCTTGAGAAGGATTCCTGCGCCCCCATATTGGGAAGTAGATGATGCATCCACGTGGAGCATCCATAATGTTTCCTTTACGGGAGTTCGAGTGGTCTCAGCAATAAAATCTGCGAGAACTTGAGCCTTTTGTGAACTTTGGAATTTGTAAGTAATCTCATATTCGCTTAGTTCCACAGCCTACTTTACCAGTCTTCCTGAAATATTGGGTCTAGAGAGGATTTGTCTCATAGGTTGATTGGTAAGGACGGTAAGGGTGTGCGATTGAAAATAGGGACGAAGTTTCTTAGCTACTGTTATTAGCGCGAGCGCAAGCTTTCCTATCTCCAAATACTTTGTTTTGGCTTCGTGTAACGTTTTGCTCACATAATAAATAGGTTTGTGTAAGTTTCATTCTTCACGGGCCAGTACAACACTTACCACGTCTTCAGCTACGGCAAGATAAAGGAATAAGTTTTCTTGAGGTTGGGGGAGCTACGAGCACTTATGGAGAGTTAAAATATTCTTTCAACTTTTGGAATGCTTGGTCGCATTTCTAGAGTCCATGCGAAAATTTTTCCTTTTTGAATTGCTTTGAAGAAAGGTTATCCCCTATCTTCGAGTCGAGATATGAACCGGCCAAGAGATGCCATCTTTCCGGCAAGGGACTAAACTTCCTTTAAGGTTCGGGGTGGAGTCATATTTTGTAAAGCAACGATTTTACCGGGATTCGCCTCGATTCCTCTTTTTGATACCATATAGCCAAGGAATTTTCCACTTCGGATACCAAATGTGCATTTAGTAAGGTTGATCTTTAGCTGGTATCGATGTAAGATATTGAAAGCGTCCATCAGATGAGTTATATGATCCATCGCTTTTATACTTTTTACGAGCATGTCATCCACATAGGCTTCCATAGTTTTGCCTAGATGCTCTCGAAATAATTTGTTGATCATTCTCTGGTAGGTGGCTCCCGCATTTTTGAGTCCGAAGGGCATCACTTTGTAACAATAGATGCCACTTTCTGTGATGAAACTTGTTTTGAGTCGATCTTCGGGGGCTAAGAATATTTGGTGATACCCCTGGAATGCATCCATCATGTTTAACAGTTTGCAACCGGAGGTGGAGTCGACGATTCGATCGATGGGTGGTAAAGGATAGGAATCCTTTATACAATACTTGGTTAAATCTGTGAAGTCGACACATAATCTCCATTTCTCGCCAGGTTTTGGAACGACTACCACATTGGAGAGCCATTCTGAATATTGAACATTTTTTACATATCCAACTTCTACGAGCTTTTGGACTTCATCATTGATGATTTTATTTCTTTCAGGTCCAAAATGTTGCTTCTTTTGTTGGATGGGTCTTGTCCCGGGTGCGATGTTTAGACGATGGACTGCGACGCTAGGGCTTATTCAAGAGAAATCAGAGGAGCTTCATGCAAATACATCAGCATAGTTTCTGAGGAATTGAATCAAATTGGTTTCGACATCAGGCTCTAGTTTTGTACCAATACAAACAACCAGCTTTGGATCATCATCTTTCAACGGAATTTCTTTGTATCCTAGTGGGAAGATATTCTCTGGTTTCGTGTTTTGGTACATTCGTGGAGCTTTTTCTGGGCCAACCGCCGATATTGGTCTTTCTATGGTTGAGTATTATCCAGTGGCAGACATCGTGTAACGGATGCTAGTAATTCGAAGATTAGATTTTACCTGTCCAATGCCATGTTCCGTAGGAAATTTCATAACTATATGGTAAGTGGAGACGACTGCTTTGAGCTGGAACATGCTAGGTCATCCTAGTATGACGTTGTAGGAAAAGGGGGCATCTGTGACCAGGTACGTGATGGGAATAGTCTTTTGTTGTATTCCATATCCAAAAGTAGTAAGCAACTCGATTGTACCCAAGGCGTTTACTTCAGCACCTCCAAATCCTTGCAGGGAAACGACAGTAGGACAAATGGTGACATCTTCCATAATCATTTGTTGGAAGGCGTCTAAGGATAATACATCTGAAGCGCTTCCCTGGTCGATGAAGATTCGATCAACTATGTATCCTCCAATCTAGGCTGTGATTACCATTGGACAGCTATGTGGCTCGCCTCATTGCTGAATTGGATTGGGGGTCCTAGAGGGCCTATTTGAGTATGTGCTATTTTTTGGAATCCCCTTTGTTCCCTTTTAAAGGCCTCGGTGAGTTTCGTCGGTTGCTGAATTTCTTGTGATCATGGAAATGCGAAGTTGTTTTTTTGTCTTGGCATCATCCTCTTCTCGAGTCCACACATGGCTGTGACATGGACTGTGAAGAATCCACTCAGTTGGATAGCCTTCCCAGGCAAGGCGTTCTAATTCTTTTTTTAGTTGTCGATAATCTCCCGTGAGATGTCTTCCTACGAGTTCCCGGCCTCATTTCTATCGGGATTTTTAAAAGGCTGGTATGTTGGATGGCCTTTAGAATTTCTGCAGGGAATACACGGAATGTGTGGTGTCCCACATACCTTGCGTTATTACATTTTTCTTTATTTTTTTTGATGTTGTCTTATCTTTTCTTGGGAGTTTCTTCCGGATATCGAGGCTTCCGCTTTGTCCGCGTTTCAGCAGGGTCTTTTCCAATACGTGAACGTTCTCCCATTTCTTCATGACGGATATGTTTGCCGCAAATGTAACTTAATCTTCCATGGGTTACTGGTGGGTCGTCCATCAAGGCTACCGCGAGTGGACCATACATGAGTCCATGAATTAGGGCATTGATTCTTATGCTAAGGAACAAACCTGAAGTTTCGGTGCATGCCTGGTTGAACCGATAAATATAGTCTCGAAGGGATTCCTGTGACTTCTTTTGGTATTTATGCCCGAAGAAAGTGCACGACTATCTGGTCAACCCGTTGTTGTGTAACAAAAGCCTGAGAAAATTGGGTTACCAGTTCTTCAAAGTTCCATATGGATTCTTCAAGGAGTGAGAGGAACCAGTATTACGCTGCTACTTTTAAAGTTAATATAAATACTTGGCATGCCGCGACTTATGATATGGAAGTCATTTCCATATATAAGGTGAATTACTTTAAGTGCTTGCGTGGATTTGATTTTCCAGAATATCTAGGTAGCATGTCCACTGTTGCAGGTGACAAGGTAACGATTTCCCATTGAATCTTTTAACAAAATGCCTTACTCATGATGGTGGGCATCTGCGGTGCCAGGTCGGCATGTCGGAGGACGGGGTCCCGGGTGTAATTGGTTTCCTGAGATCCGATACCAAATTGGTTAGATTTGTTTTTGATATATATTGTTGACCTGTAAAGTTGGAGGCTGTAGCAGCCGTCGGATCTGGCACCAAAAGATTTTCAGAAATTGTCGATTGTACGGCATCGGCATGTTGGGGAGTATTGTCGTTTGCTGCTTTCTTTTTTTTTTCGAGCTTTTTGTCTCAATTTCTCACTGACGACGCCAAATAGTGTGGTCGGATTTTATCTTGCCTGCTTTAAATAATAAAATAATATAAATGAGTGAAAATACATTATAGCCGAGGGGCCGAAAACTCCTTCTTTCACTATGGAAAAAGTGTCTTTCTTGTACAGTATTATATTTTGTAAATATTTTTCTCTTTTCTTTTTCTCTTATTTTCTATTCTCTTTCCTCTTTTTTGTGCTTTCCTCACGTCACCTCCTTCTTCACTCTCCAAAACTCCTTTTCTTCTTTTCTTTGCCTCTTTTTTGTCCTTTTCTCCGTTGCCCTCCTCCCTCCCTCCTTCCTCTTGCTGGTCGATGCTCCTTTTTATAGGCAAATAGCTTACCTGCCTGTTTCATCCTCTTGTAGGTTTAGAGGGCAGCTCCTTCTTCCGGGTGGCGCTCCAAGGTTTCCATGGACAACAGCAGCTTCTTTTCTTCTGCAGTAAGAAATAGCTACAGCATAATCATCAACGATTGTCAAAAAATAATGAGTACCACAACTAGAACAAGTGCGATAGGAACCCCATAAATCACAGTGAACTAACTCAAAACAATTAATAGCTCGATGAACATTGTTTGAAAATACATCACAAACACTATTTTGCTTTAAAGCAAACATCACAATCCAAAACTCTAGAAGACTCAAAAAATTGCTGAAATTGACTTGATAAATCAAGGTGTGTGATGGCCCAACCTCTGATGCTACAAATCCTTTCGAAGCACTTGCCGTCATCAGCCTCTTCAAATAGTAAACCCCATCATGTTGCATCTTCGCTCCAATCATTGTCCTCGTATTACGGTCATGAATCAAATAATTCATCAAAAAATAAGGCAACATAGCTCAATTGTTTAGTTAATTGAGAAACGGAAATGAGAGAGCACTTCATATGTGCATTAGCAAAATGTCATCAAGCTAAATATTAAAACCAAAAGTGGCAACTCCCTTTTCAGTAGAAGTACTCCATATGCCATTAGGCATATCTACAGGACAAGGAAAAATAAGCTCCACAGCACGCAACACACAATGAGATCCCGTCATGTATTATGAGCCTTCTAGTATCCAACAACCTATCATGAAACTTACCACTCAATCACTCACCAATACTATCGGGTTGTTGTGCATTTATGGTTTGAATAATTACACTACATTGAGCAGGCTAAAGGTATGGAAATGTCATTTTTGACCTCGCAAAAAGGATGAGGGCTACTAACTGCCAGTAGCCATATTGGTCTGCTGACCGACAAATCCGTCTCCTACACAATCGCTGCCATGTCTACTATGGTGACCTCCACGATGATTCTTCGCGACCACGCCAGCCTTCAGGATACCCTTTCAGATCGTGCACTTTGTGCTTGCAATGGTCATACCAGAGATCAAAATTGCCATCAGACTGGCGATGAGGCCGAGCAGTGAAGGCCACTTGATCAAATTTAATATCACGGTGGCGAGCAATTTTCTTTAGTTTCTCTTCGGGTTCGTTTGGTAGCAAGCTTATTCCAATCACAAATAACATAATTTCGTGATTTCTCTCGTATTAACAAATCTCCAACGCTTTTGCTACACACCTTCTCAAGGTGTTTCAAATTAATGCAAAAGGTTGGTATCTCTAATATAGTATTTGGTGACATAGGTTAAACATGGTATAACTTCGCCACGTAATTTATTAAACTATTAATTTACCAAAATAGAGACAGGAAAATGTAAGCGTGCAAACGAGTTAGGCACGACACGTACGAAAAAAATATGCAAAAGTACATAAACTACACGCACAAAAATGTGCATCAGAGGGGCTTTTTTTTTTTTTTTTTACAGAAAACGTGAGTGTGATATCCACCCATTTTTCAAAATGTGCGCATGCCGAGATGGCCCACACCGCACTAGATATTGACAAATGTGCACATGCAAACGAGTTAGGCACGACACGCATGGAAAAAACATGCAAACATGCCTAAACCGCAAGCATGAAAATGTACGTACGTGGGGCAATTTGTTTTGTTTGCAGAAAGTGTGTGTGATATCCGACCGTTTTACAAAACGTGTGCATGCTAAGATAGAAAATCCATTCGGCAAATCGTGGTGAGCCCGCATCGTATATTTGCCTATCTCTATACCAAAATAACCCCGAACCGTACACTATATAAGCCAAATGATTTATCTTAACCCCAAAAGCCCCCATTTCTCTATTTGAACAGTTGCACCGCTCTTACCCGTGATGTCGTCGAATGTTTGCAAAAAAGTTTTCTCTTTGCCTCTATGTTGCTAGGAAAATGTCCCAGAAAAGCTCCATGGTGTTAGACGATTCGCGGGATGAGCAAGCCACCTGCCCTCTAGGGAAGTCTTCTAAGATTGAGATCCAACTAGGCGATGTGGTTGAATAGCCAATTGAGATTGACGCCACCTCTCCCCCGGCCAGTCCTTCGAAGATAACACTGAAGGTTCGATCACTACCTCCACGGAAAAATCTGCAATAGAGAAAGAGCCATTCACTTGTAAATCACGATTGGATCAACTCCTTAGGGTGAGAGAACAAAATTTTCACGATGGAAAATGCATTTGGTATGACTATATAAACGAAGAGGAGGATAGTGACGAACCCGAGTTTGTGAAGTTTCCCCATTTGTCCAGTTATGAGTTAGGATTAACCATTTTTGTATCTGGATCTAAAGACGATGATAAGAAAAAAGTAGATCTCTAATGTTGTTTCTTGTTTGGACAAATCGTTTTATTTTTTTTATCGTTTACTACTGTTTTTTGGACACATTACGAAGTGTTTCCTTCTTTTAAAGTATTGAGATTTTGGACAGGTTTTGTCGTTTCACAATCAGCCAGATTGGCGTAGGTCATGTAGTTAACATGCGATACATGTTGTCTACATTTGGCTTTGTTTTGCGGCAATTTGGAGATGGTAGCAACTAAGACATGAGCAAAGGTTTTGGCTATGGTATAATGCTTTTGAACCTCAGCAAATGTTTCACTATGGTATAATGTTGTCATGTTTGTTTTTGGATAACTCTAATTGTTTTTTTACAAATATACATGTTTTGCAGCAAGGAGTCTTGTACACTAAAATCTCTTGTCTTATCCATACAAAACATCTAGCAGGTAAACAGTTACCATACACTATTGTCTGCAACAAAATCTAACAGAACAATAAGTTTAGAAAATAAAACAAAAAACCCTAAACAAAAAAACAATAATTCAGAAAATAGAAAACCAACATAAGACCTTAAACCATACATGAGTTCAAAAAATACAACACCAATTCATAGCGAAGTTCCACTAGTTTGCCGCATTTGGTGAACCTATGACCTTCATTGCACCCCACTTACCCTTGAAGAGGAACCTCATCAAGTCCCCCCTTCCTTCATGACTTAGATTCTTCCACGGTGTAAGCTATCTAGTGTGCAACATGAGGTGATCTACAAGGTCGGCCTTATCCTCAAAGTTGAGGGTCTCAAACTCCTCCAAGTTCTGGAGCAATGTAGATGCCTTCTTCTCATCAGGTTCTTAGCTCTCTATTTGAATTTCTTGGGTCTGAAACAATTTGGCTACTCTGGAATACATAACATTAGCATTTTCAAACCTCTCACCGACTTTGCTATAGAAATCGGTTTGACTGGTGGTGACTATCTTGCTTATCTTGGTGTTGTTGCCACTAGGTTCAACAATTGAATGTTGCAAGGTCGTTGCCTTTACAAATGGAACCGGCTTCTTCTGTTCAAAAGAGTATCTTTCTCCTTTCACCTCATCATTAGATACGTAGGCATCCACCATATCCAAATCCTCTACAGTAGAAGAGAAATTTGCACACTGTGAACCTTGAGCCCGGTACTTGCCAAAGAGTTCACACCAGTTATCGTACCAAGGAAAGTTTTCCCCCTTCAGACTAAGGAATCTATTGTTCACCTGACGAACAATCCTAGATTAGGTAACAATCAATTATGGTAAGAAAAAACAAATACATAGCAACATGCTAACATTGGCTAGCTCCTCTCTAAGCTCAAGACTGTCTATCATAGGGGTATGCGTCTCTGGATCAATTGTAGTGTCACTCTGACTAGCAAACTCACTCAGTATACTGTAGTCGCTTCTTCATACATGAAGCTTATTTATGATGTTCCCGCCCTAAATCACACCGCCCTGCACAACCTGTCTTATCCTTGCAGCACACTTTTCATGGAATCCATTCTTCCACCCCAGCTTTGTAACACTTTAATGTTAGTTCTTTCATAGCGTGTATCATGGCTCTCTCCTCGTCCAGAGTGATGTATACCATCTTTTTTTAGGTAAGTCTTGCTCTCCTTACTTTCTTTCTTTGAAGGAGACTTATTGAGTGTAGTTGTTAGACTCTTAAAAAGTTTTTTCCCCTTCGACTTTGGCTTTTCCAGAGAGGTTTCAAGATTTTGTTCCTCGAAATCTTGGTTGAAGGCAGACCAATCATGGGTGTCATCATCCATCTTTCTCCTCCTATGTGCAGAACGACGTAAGACACAACAAATAGATGATGCAAATACATTTATTTGTCTTTTGAGTCATACCATCTCTCAACACTCATGCATCTGCCGCTAAACTTTCTCGACTAGTAAGCATGTACACAATTTCGTCTTGTGTATCACAAATTTCATGTACATTTGTTGCCAACTGACCTTTCCTAGTCCTATAACATGACTGGTCTGCAGTGGGTGCATGCTGAAGTATGTATGCCCCATCCAAAGCCCTCAAGCAGCCCTTCCACCAGATTATCAAATTGTTAAAAGTAATAAATGAATTTTTTTGAAACATTGAGTAATGTAAACAAAATGTACTTGGAAACAACTTCATCTCATGTCGGTGCACTCATTATCTACAGGTTTAGGGGCAGCGAGGAATCTATTTTTGAGTTTAACCACAATCAGTAGTACCTTATGAAATACCACACTTAATATCTGTCCAGTTCTTTGAAAATCTATTTGTCGTGTCATATTCTTCTGGTAGTAGGATAATGTGCACAGGAAAATTGCAATCTTCTCCACAACTGAAATGTATAAATCATCATTCATGTCACCCTCATCTCCCAAGACCCTACACAGCTCGGTAAATGCTTTATTGTGCATCCTGAGATTGTTGAAACAATCTCTGTTGTTCCCTTGGGTTAGTCTCTCCAAAAAGGTCATTTGTTCAGAAATCTTATCTAGAATCAGGTACTTAGGTGGGCATTGCGCTTACAATTTCTTTCAGTCTTCTCATACTTCTCTTGCCTCTCAAATACGAGGACAATACACATAGCAGATAGAAACAATTTTGTACTAAACATGATTGTCTTAGGGTCCTTTAAATCCATCACTGGGGACTGCTTTTTTAGTGTTAGAATTTTAAACCACACAATTAAACAGTTCAATGCAAATAAGATTCACAAATATCTAACACAAGAAGAAAGACTGCATATACATAAACCTAAAAGTATCATGTAAACGCAGTCAAACAATGATATCACAAAGATTACTCACATCGCTTCCATGTTTCCTATGGATTTAGGCAACAAGATGTTCCCATAAAAGAATATTCAATCAAACATAGTATTATCAAGAAAACTTCATAATTGTCCAGATTTAATCTAAAAGAAACTTCAAATGCACGAACCATAAAAAATTTCAACAATACAAAAACATGAACCAAACACGACACTCACACAATTCATAACTCAAATATCAAATACATAACAGTAAACCAAAATACTAGATCTGAGCATAAACCCGTGAACTAAAACTACACATAGAATGTATAGAACTAAACCCGTCAACTAAAACCTGTCATGTAAAACACAAAACCGTAACTTTCAATAGGAAAATGTCCTTAACCCATCAACTATACATCATGAACCCTAGATATGAAATAATACAATTAAATTGGACAACATGCACGTATATTAATCGTCCTAACCATTATACCCAAATACCCATAAGACATAACTGAAGTAACAAACATAAATTCAAATCTAAAGCATAAGACGGCTCAAAAGTGTTTGCACGTAGATGTAGAAGGCAAGGTCCAATTTGTCAGTAAAACTGGAAATAACGAACATGTCGAGGATACAATAGTCGAAAAGCTAGAATCTTTGTCGCATTTAAGGTCAAACGCGAAGACAGAATGGGCAACGAGAACGCGGAGATGGAACGACCACAAATGAGATGGAACGACCACATATGAGATGGAATCTAGGGTGTGCGAGTTTAGTGTATATATATATATAGGGAGCGTATCCATGTACACACTATTAAACACATTATTATATACGCGATCTTGGCCGTTGATTTCATCAGAAATCAACGGCCAAGATTAGAAACAGATAAAAAAAATGCATTTTAGGGCTGCAGATTGGCCTCCGGTCGGTTTCTCTCTCCGTCTTCTTCAACGAACGCCTCAACAAAAATCCTAAAATCTTCTTACACAGAGGAGCGGTGAAAATCTTCTTAAACAGGTATGAAGAAGCATTTTTCGTCGGGAAAATGGGGAAATAAAACCCAAAAGAATGCCCAAAACCCTATGGTACGCCATTTTCGTAGGGTTTAGGGCATTCTTTTGGATTTTATTTCTTTCTTTTTCCCTAAACCCAAAAGAAGCCCCAATTCGAACAGTGAATCTGATATTCTGGGTGATTGATTTTCGCTTTCTCTTTGATGATTGACAGCGCAAGGAAACATGGGTTTCTTCTGGAAGCGATTCAAGTTTTGGCGGATTTGAATCTGTCGATTAAGAATACTTACAAAAAAAGTTTCAATTTTCTGCAGCCAACGAGGGTTTCGACTCCAGATGCTTTGAGTTCGAGGGTTTCAAAAGGGAGGCATTTTTCATTAGAAATCAAAGGCCAGGATTGCGTGTTTTTCTATGTGTTTATTTGTGTGTACACGGATCCGCTCCCATATATATATATATGGCAATTGTTGTAAATAAAAGATATTAGACGAGAGTAGTTGGTAAATTTTATTCGGGTTAGAATTCAAATAACGTAATCCACCCATTTCTTCGGATCGGAATATCGAACTTATACAAAAATAGTAAGGGTCGAGGGATAGTAATCCCTTGATCCGAAAATAGAAACACAGGGTACCAAACAGGTTGTGCATGTGGATAACTCAAAAAATTCATCACTTATCACCTATTAATTGGTCTACCAAGTGGACCCTTCATGGATAATCATCGAATAAACATGTAGGAGAGAGGGTGTCAGATCCAAACTGAGAACTTGAGATCTAACAGTCCTAAATGTAGCATATGCGAACAAAGTCTCATATGTAGAGGTTCATCCACATAGTCTTCAATTTTTCAAAGTAAATAGCAGCGCCTTCTCTGCGTTGCTTGCAGCTAGCCAAATCGGCTTTCAGCTCATAGAAACGAGTTTTGTTGCCCACCAAGAAGCGTTCATGGATAGTTGCCCACAATTTTGTCACAGATTCACGATAACTAATGGTGGAATGGAGTTTTAACTCGATGGTGTTGAGGATCCAGAACACTAATAGAAAGGGGATCGTCAACCAATCATCAAGATCAGTATCTTCAATGAGTTCCCACTTGCGTTGAGCATGCAACAGCACACGACACACACATGGGCCCACTCATCGTAGTTAGAGCCATGGAAAACCACCGGTGTTGATCACTTGGGAGCATAGCATACGGACCAGAGGCAATGGAGGGTCGAATGGTGAACCACTGGTAGGAACAACATTCTTAGGCATAACAGCCTTCTTGTTGTGTTTAGGACCGATCTCCATGGCAGACATCTACGAGAAACACTTTTGAACAAGTAGTCAAAAGAAGCAACCTTGCAGCCAATCTTGACAAACAAGGAGCAGCCAAGCAGCCAAGTCCACAATGGAAAAGTAGCACACAATTTCAATAATGGTATTTGCATGCTTTGTAGTCTATAAATGAGGTGTTGATTCATTGTAAGTGCGTGAAAGATACACAAATATCAAGTTCCTAATATTTCTACTTGGTATCGAAGCAAAAACACAAGTTTCTGGCAGAAAAAATGAGTTTCCAGTGAAAAACACTCAAAACCGCCGCTGCCGCCGCGTGAAAAGAGTCGCCTGAGCATGCTTGTTCCAAAACGCAGCTGACCCAGGCCGAAAATGGCCACCGCCGGCAGATTTCATGGCGAAAACTGCCACGAACGGCTAGGGCTTCGGGAAATGTTTTTGTTAGATTCATGGTGCGTCCGGCACCGCCTACGTCGGAGACCACGACTGTTGGAATCGCGCCGCCGAGAGCTTTCCGAGGCCATATCACGCGTCGCCGTCATGCGCCACCATACCGTCGCTGGAGCCGAGAATTCAGAATCTTCGATTCTGCAAGCTCGTCGCACCCATCAAATCCGTTGTAAATGTTCTTCCGTTTGATACATATTTGTGTTTTCGTGGATGAATTGAATATTTTATGTTTGGATTAAAATGCCTAAACTTGGAGCATCCAATTAGGCATGACGTGGAGGTGATAATTGATTGATTGTTGCGGAAAGATATAGTGATTGTGTTAATTATTGTGAAGTGCTCGTTGTGAGATGACAGGAAAAGAGGATGACGCGATGGAGAAACGGTTGGAAGTATTGGCAAAACTCGATTATGCTACCCTGCTGCTTATCCAAGGGATAATGCAGGGGATGAATGTTTCACCAATGCCGATTGTTCCAGCTACCACACAGGTCAAGCTTGGCCTACCAACTATTGACTTGAAACTAGATGGACGAGCCTCCTATGTTAGTTGGTCCCGTCGAATTGAGACTACTTCGGTGGGTAGAAAATTGGGGAGCTATCTCGCAGGGGATGAAAACGAAAAAGCAACTGCTCAGACTGATAACTGGAAAACAATTAATTCTTAGCTGAAAGTATGGCTGTTAAACTCATTACTTCCTACCATCGCCTTCTCGGTCGATGGTCTAGAGCTTGTTAGTGATATGTGGGCTCGACTGAAAAAGAATTACTCCAGAAAAGATAATCAGATGCGTGTGTTTCAAATTGAAAAAGAGATTCGTGATCTGGTTCAGGGAGATAAAAAAGGTTGAAGATTATGCCGCTTGTCTCATCAAGTTATCAGAGGAAATAGATTACTTCTTACCTGCCTCGTGTTGTAGTGATCCAACCTGCATGCGGGCAAAGAACGATGAGATAAAGCGAACTATGAAGTTACTGATGGACTTGAATCCAATGTTCGGCCAAAGAAGATCAATCATTCTCTCTTAGCCTACCATACCACCCCTTGATGATGCTATTGCTGCGATGATACAGGAGGATAGTCAGATGGAGTTATATTCTGAGTCCAGTATTGTTTCAAGTGCTAAAAATTTGGCTACTTCGACATTAACTACACGCATATCTGCTTCAAAGGGAGAAAGTCGTAGTTGCTACAACTACGGTGAAATAGGACGTCTGATGGATTCGTGCCCAGGTCCGAAGAGAGATAGGGATCCTAGATGGCGAGGTGGTCGTGGACGAGGGTGTAACCGTGGTTGGGGTGGCAAGAGAGATGGAGGTCGAGGTGGTGGACAGGGAAGTTATCGCACACACATGACTGTGGATATGGAGGAGGATGAGTTTGGAGGAATCGGAGATGGTCCACCCACTACATCAGATACGTGTGGTAATGTGGCTCTTCACACAAGAGATATGTATGATACTATTGCACTTGCATCCGGTCCAACCACTAGCCCCCCAGGCTGGATTTGTGATTCTTGGGCAAACATACACGTGGCAGGTACTACTAGGGAGTTTAGTTCTTATACTCCTCTGGAAATACCTTCCAGTGTTAAGACTGCAAATGGCACCGTTCGACCAATGATTGGTAAAGATACAGTAAAATTCACAGACACAGTAACATTGTTCAAAGTTCTGCATGTCCCCTCATTCCCTGTAAACCTTCTTTCTATTAGTGCATCTATTCTTGAGTTAAACTGTAAACTTATTTTTGATATCCCACAGGTGATCTTCCAGGAGAAGGGGTCAGGGAAGGTACTTGGAACTGGGACATGGCAGAAC
>JAOWBN010055343.1:0-21059 GCA_028565015.1 Pinguicula moranensis
ACCCGTATGCTTGCGGTAAAGTGAGTGTTTTTAGGTAATTTAACTTGGTTTTGTGCATAAATTTATTATACCTAAAACAATCCACCAGTGTTAGGTTGCAGCATTTAGTCTATTATGGAGTAGAGGAATAAGCTCTCTTTTCTTCCAACTCAGATTCATAACGAGGTGGATCTTTGTATTGAGTGAACAATGTTTTGTATGTTTGGCTCAATTCCTGAGAAATGGGCATTGTTTCTGGAAATCCATGCATCAACATTTGTTTCTCTATTTCTACCATACTGGAAGGTTGACATATGTGGTGCATGTGTGCTGGTGAATGAGGATGCCCCATCTGTGGCAAGCCAGCCTTTTATTGCTGCCCAAACCTGTTGAGTAAAGCTGCAATATTGGAACAGATGTTCCAAAGTCTCTTGATCAGCCTTGCAGAGTGTGCACTAATCTCCCGTTCATCTAGAATCACACGCCTTACCTACAAATTAGCCTTGGTAGGCAGGGTATTTTGCATTAGTTTCCATGTTAGGATAGATATATTATCTGGTACGTACTTTTACCATGTTTGTTGGAGATTCCTGGCCTCATCCTCTGTGAAGGTTGGCTGATCACTCAGCAGGAGTTGGTTGTAGGCTGATTCAACAGTGTAGTTGCCTGAACTGTTGCTCTCAAAGCAGTAACTATCTTGCTCCTCGTTGTGGGTATGTGTCCTGCAAGGAAAAAAGGAGGTTTATCAGATCAGAAGATTCATGGCCACGTAATTGTCTTCTCCAATTCCATTGCCAACTCCAGGTGCCATTTCCTCATTTCCCTAACTCAGATACACTCACATCTTTAAGCAGGGTATTTTTAAATAACCTAGGGTAAACCTCTACCAATAGTGTGTTATGATTCCATTTGTTTGTCCAAAATTGAATCTCTTCTCCATAGCCTAGTCTGAGTTTTACCTGTTGTTTAAACCAGTTTGATCCTACTATGTCCAGTAAATCATTCCACCATTTGAAGGCATAGGATGTCCTACGTCTTTTGCCTCTTGAAATTCTGTTCTGAGTCACTAGTTTGTGAAGTTCATGTGTTGCCAAATGTGATTTGGTCAGCCTTACCATATTTTGATCTTATGGTGGCAGTGGTTAGGCTGTTCTCCCCTGTGACAAATTTGGCACCCCATTTTCCAAGCGTTGCTCTGTTGAATGCAACCAAGTTTCTTGCCCCCAGTACCCATTTGCTTTTCGGTATGGCTATTTTGTTCCATGAACTCCAACACATTTTCCACCTCTCCTTAGTGCTACCCAAAAAAAGGATCTCTGGTAACTAGTAAGAGTCTTCAGCACCTAGTTTGATGCTTTGTAACAACCAAAGTAATATGATGGCAAGGAGTTTAAGATTGAGTTTACGAGGACCAGTTTACCACCACAGAGATATGCTTGTGATCTCAACTTGCTAGTTTCCTGCTAAAACTATTAATGATGGGCTTCCATATATGTGGCTTGTGTGGACTTTTTCTACTTGTAGACCTAGGTAATGGAATGGTATGGTGCCTATTTTGCACCCTAAACATGTAGCCATTTCTTCCATGGTTTCCTTTTGTGCAATGTTGATACCAATAAGCTGACTTTTCTTGAAGTTGATCCTTGGTCCTGATAAAATTTTCAAAATTCTGTAGGATTGCCTTGAGGGATTTGATAGAATTCCATTATGCTTGTCCAAAGAGCATCGTGCCATGTGCAATTTGGAGGTGGGAGATTGGCACCTGATCTTTGCCATCCGCTATTGGTTGAAACAAACTGAGATCAACTGCTTTGTTAATCATATTTGACGTGCCTTATACTGCTCATATGAAGAGAAATGGGTGACAATGGATCACCTTGGCGCAGTCCTCTTGTGGGGAAGAATTCTTTAGTTGGACTTCCATTAATCAGAACTGAGGTTGAGGTTGATTGAAATAGTTCTTGTATCCACCATCTCCAGCTAGGTGAAAATTCCATTTTGGTCTAAATTTCAATTAGGTAGTTCTAGTTGAGTGTATTAAAGACCTTTTTAAAGTCCACTTTGAATATAATAGCTTGTTTCTTTAGTTTTATCACCTCATCTAGTACCTCGTTGATTATCATAACACCATCAAGTTGCCTTCTTCCTTTGATAAAGACATCAGGTTGTCTGAAAACACTTCATTTATAACCTTACTCATCCTGTTGGTCAGAACTTTACTGATTATCTTTGGCATTGTATATATAAGGGTGATAGACCTGAAATTCTGTACCTCCTGAGGCTCTATCTTCTTTGCAATCAAAGTTATGTGAGCCTCATTACCTCCTCTAGCAACCTTACAGTTCTTATAGAAATTAGTCATCATTTGATTTTTATCCAACTTCATGAGAGGAAGAAAATGCTTGATGAACTTGAAGTTGATCCCATTAAGACTTGCGGTTTTGTTGCGCCCACAACTATTAATAACCTCAAGAATTTTGCTTCTTAGAAAGGCACCACAAGGCCACTTTTAGAGTCTACATTTAGAGTCCTGATGCTCATGTGAGCCAGCTTAGTTCTGTTCTAAACCAACTCAGTAAAACAAGTTTCAAAGTGGTGTCTGAAACATTCCTTTACCAGTTATGGATCCTATATCCAGGTTGATCCATACCGCACCCTAGAGATAGCATTTCTTCTTCTATTTCTGTTGATCCATATGTGGAAGTAGGCTATGTCTGCATCACCATGCTGTATCCAATCCACTTTAGACTTTTAACGTATCTTGTTGCTTCATTTTTTGTGACTGCTTCTAGATTCTCTCGAAGTTTGTGGATTCTCTGCTGCTCACTGTCTGAAGCAATATCAACATTATCTTGTTCTGCCTTTAGTTTTAGGATTTTGATTTCTCTGAGAATCTCTTTCTGTTCAGTTCGTAGATCCTTTGGTGCTTCCTTGTTCCACAGCTGAATGCCTGACATGTGGCCTTGAGATTAGTTCTAGTCTGGTGGCTAGCATACCTAGCATTCCCCGTACTATTCCATAGGTGCTCTACCAGTATGTTATACTCCTTATCTTGAAAGCACTCATCTAACACTCTCAAAGGCCTGGGGCCCTAATCATGAATCTTATAACTAAGGCTAATTGGACAATGGCCAGAATTTTCTTTGTCTAGGCCTGTTTGTACCCAACTACCTACCTGTGCCAGCCGAGAATCATTCACCAGGAACTATCGAGATGGCACATAGCCTTAAGGGAGTTGAGATATCAAGTGTATCTTCTTCTTGTCATACGAAGGTCCTGCAGTTGCATATCTGCCACAAAGTCCTCAAATAAAAGTATTTCATTGTCATTTAAATGTTGTGCAGTACCCTTTCTTTGTCTTTTGTCCAGAATTGCATTAAAGTCCCTCATGAGACACCACTTACCATTTCCTCTTTCTGCATGAGAGTCCAGTAGCTCTCTCCATTGTGCTTGTTTGCCTGGTAGGTCATTTGAGCCAATAAAATTAACATATGGTAGATGAACTCATCTCCATCCCAGCTGCCAGTCACACCTTAGAAAACCTGCTCCATCAAACATATTGCATCAGTCATACCTAAAAAACTTGATTCCTTGTGTTCCATATATAGAGTAGTCCACTAGATTGTCCTTGTGAGCTTTTGTAGCACCAGTCAATTTCTTGGTCATACTATATATATGTCAGAGGCCCATATCAATGCAACCCAGTTTTATTTCTTGTAGGCTAACAAAATCTACCCTTTGTTCTTGTATAAGATGTTGAACTCTTCTCTTCTTGTCTGTACTTCCCATAATTCTTACATTGTAGATGATTAGCCTCATAGGACAACTACTTCATCTGCCCTGATTAAGTTATCAAGATGTTGGGCCTCTACATCTTTCTGAGCCGTTTGATTTAGTACCATTAACAAGTCACTTGTTTCCTTGGAGTTAGGCCCATATGAAATACCAAGCTGACTTCCTATGGCCATTATGGAATCTGCTTCAATTTCCATATGTGATCTAGTGTCTAGCCACTATGAATGACAACATATCATTGTTCATCCAAGTATGGCGGTGTTATAGGCTTTGCTAGGCTTCCTATCCACGCATCAAGTGTGGATAGGTTCCTATATCCGGATCCAATTCTTTTTTGTTTGGCTTCTGGTTTTGGGACCTCCCCCTCTTAGTTTTCTTGCCATCTTTTTCTTAAGGGGTGTCACATGTGGTTCCTGCATGATTCCCAGTCGCAGGAATTCCTCATTGGATGTGCAGGCTATTGAGTTACCTGCCACCCTATCTTCATGAGGATGTTGGCAGTAACCCTTCACAAGATCCTTGCTCTGAGATATTTGCCCAGTTTCAGTATGTTCCATCTGCTTTTCTATTGCATTTTTTGGGGGAGGGAGTGGAATGTCCAATGTTGTAGTTGTGTGGTCATCAAATCTTGATACTAGGAGGGCCACTAGTAGTAAGTAATCTCTAGTATCGTTGTAATCATCACAATTACTTTGGTCCATTTGAGTGGTTGGCGACATGTATGAAGGTTGAGTTTCAGGGACTATGTCCTCACTTCTGCTAGAAAATGCCTCAGGCAGCAGTCCTGTTGATGCCATCGCAATGGCAATGTGAGCTGTTGAAACATCCATGTCCACTATAATTCTTTCCATGTTTTGGTGCCCATAATGCTCAACATCCTAAAACCTTGGTCAGGCATGATCATTATAAGAGCGCCACTTCGTAGAGTCATTATCCTTGCTTAGGTTGGCAGCCTCATCCGAGTCAGTCACAGTGTCTTAATCCTTTTGCCAAACATCAATACAGAACTTGGTATCCTTAATCTCCACAATGTATAAGGCATAACAATGCCCATATACCTCAACTAGTATACTTGGATTGACCACAAATGCTATGTTAACCTCAACTAGTATCTGTGCAGCCTCTAAGTATTTCTTCTTGGTGGTTGCCTCATCAACCTAGAAAAAAATCCCTAATTTGGAACCAATTGCTTTAAGGATGGTTGCTGACCAGGCACGAATAGGCAAACCATAGACTTTGGTCCAAGTAAGTCTTTTTTTGCACAAGTCTATCAGTTGTCCAAGGTATGATATAAGACAACCAGGTTAAAAGACACATATTATCATTCCTTGGCAGGTTATGAAGATCAAGGGATTTTTCTTCCCATAAGAGGACTCTACCAGGACTCAATAGACTTAGAGTGAGGTTTAGGTATCCAACAGCTTTGAGTGCAATTTGCAAGTCTCTCCATCCCATCAGGTTTATTGGCATCCCAACTCTGCTGAGGATTAGCCATAAGCTGTCTCCCTCATAAGCTTTGAAGCTCACTTGCTCTACCCTGTATCTGGCTTCTTGAACAGGTTGTGGCAAAGGGGTAAGTACCATAGGTTCTAGACAACCATTAATAGGTGGATGCGCCCCCATCTTGATGTTTTCCCAATACACCGCTTGGTAGCTTTTGAAGAAGTGCAACTAGTTGTGCAGGTTTTGGCAAACCAGCAAGCTGATTGCAGGTTTGATTTACCTCCGGTGAATGTACCTTCTCCCTTGAGGATTTAGGAAATTGTGCACAATTTGTTTGTAGTCGATATGATCCTATCTAGATATTGTTTAGCTAGAGTAGCAGTGTGTCCATGTATTCATCTTCTTCGAAGAGGTGAATCCAAACAGGAGACCATTGGATGCGATTTTCCATGCCATAGAGAGCTCTAAAATCTTTCCTTTCTTTTAAGCAAGGTTAGTAGCTGGTCCTTCCCACAACCCGATGGGAAGTTCATGATGAAAATGGTTTGGCTACTCTGCTCAGCAGGGAGGTGATTCTTCGAGACACTCTCCTTGTTTCTTCTTGCTAGAAGCAGTCAGGGCCCAAGTCATGCGAAAGCTGAGATAGGATTCTGTAGGATGTGGTAGTGCTGGGTATTAGCACATAATACAACTTTTCATGCTTTAATAGCTGCTCGGGGCAACCTTTTGGCTTAGTTTGTAGGAATCGACCATGGACGAGACATGTTCATCAGGGTTATGGGTTTTGGCGATCGGTGTCTTGTATGTGGATATGAGGTGTGGTTTCTTGGAGGATGACTGTCCTCCAGGGCACGTGAGGCGGGTCCAAGGTGGGTTGATTGTGGATTAGCTAAGGTCAATCAGAGGTGTGTAGGTGCTCTGCCATGGCCCAAGTCATGCGTGTGTTTCTGAATTATTGTAATTTGTAGAGTTTGAGATTGATGAGTACTTGAGGACAGAGGGGGTGACACCCTTATCCCTACCCTTTCTCGAGATAGCCCCAAGGTAGATGACTGCATAGGCATTACCTGGGTCCCAACACTAGGTGTTGTCCAGCACGCATAGTGCACGTCCGTTGTCCGAGCACGCAATGGGCATTTATGTATGTGTAAGGGTATGACGGTCGGGATGGATGTGCGCCCGACAACCCACTTGTTGCCTAGGTCATTTTTGACCTAGTTCTTCCTGCCATGGGTCGTTTCACGAAGATTGAACCCATAGACAATGGAGAGATGTTCTAAAGAAACCCATGGAGAATTAAGACTATTAAATGTAATGGACTAAAATTTTCCTTTTTCTTTTGGGCTTTACCTAGGGGAACCCGACACCCATGTGTTCGACCCCTAGGTCATGGACCAACAATGTAAGCCTCTCCTTGAATTTCCTCAATCTGGCGCGAGTAATTGGTCTACTTGGAAGCTCCAATGGATCTTCGATTCTTTGAGACATCATTTTGGTTGTATAAGGTGCAACTTGGGTTGCGACATTCCATCCTTCTTGAGTAGGATTTGTCCTTAAATCCAAACCTACGTAAAAAGAGATAATTCAGCAACGTTAAAGAAAGCACTCACATTATACTCTCCAGGTAAGTCGAGTTTGTAAGCATTGTCATTTATTCGCTCTAACACTTGAAAGGAGTCATCTTCCCTTGGCAGTAACTTTGATTTCCTCTTCTTAGGGAATCTCTCATTCCTAAATTGTAGCCATACCCATTCCCCTAGGTTAGTTAAATTTCCTCGCGTCTCAACTAAATTTTTGTGGAGCATTGATGTCTGCCTCCGGCAACTGTCTATTGGTCTTGTGATGTCTGCCCCTGTTCACTGCTAGCTGATGAGAATCGACCCAGATACCATTTAATTGACATTCCATGGTGATAATATCTAAAAGAGGGGAGAATCTAACAAACCTAAAATGCGGACTTGAGAGCTCTTTGTTTATTGGGATATGCACATCATAGGCCCTTCCATGGGTCATGAAAACCTTCCACATATCATCTTGATCACAGGATGGAAGGAAATCAAAGTAAAAGGAGTTCATTTATTCTTGCAAATAGCGAATATACAAGGGAAGCGGAAGGCGCTATCGGGCTTGCGTATCATTTGAGGGGGGGTTTCTCAAGACCTTTATGGATTTCCTTCATTGAACCTCTGTTCATTCATCAAATTTTACATCCAATTCCATGGGAGCAACAACGATGATTGTCGTTGGATCGCCAATAGACTGACTCACGCTGTGCTTCCCCTTTCTCTATCATAGGGAATTTTTCTCAATATGAAGTGGCAATTTATTTTTTCCAAACTAAAGAAGTACAAAAACAAAATCCTAATTATTAGGGTTCCACAATGATCTTTATGGCATGCCTGTTTATACCCTTTTTAGAGGTCTCTTCCGCGGTGTTCAGTACCCCTGTTCACCATCTCCACAATAGGGGTGCTTACAATTTTGATTTTTAGGTTTTGGCAAAAATCAAAACCAAACCGATAAGGGTCAATTTTCAATTTTTGGTACCGAAACCAATACCAAAAATAAAAAATCGATAATTTTTTATTATGATTTTTTGGTTTCGATATCGGTTTTTACCAAAAAAAAAACATTAAAATTGTTTTTTACTGAATTCATTCACCAAAAGCTATACAATACTCAAAACCCTAGAAGCACAATTCACATTTGGAAAAGTCGATAAATTTTGAAAAGTAGACATAAGACATCTAGAAGCAGAAGTTACCCGGAGATCGTGGAGCTTGATATATTCCAATATCTTCTTGGAAGCTCTGCAGGGCGGGCGATATGGGGGCAACTTTGGTTGAAGATATGCCTTTCTTTTCATTTATAAAAATTAATAAAAAATAATAAAAAAACTTTATTGATTTCAATTTTTACTAATACCAAATTGTTAAATAAATTGAATGATATTATCGGCTTTGGTTATTTTATAATTGAAGTCAATACCGAAAATTGAAAAATAAATCAATTATTGATTTTCGAGTCGGTTTCTTTGTTCAACCCCATCCACAAAGTAACTTAAAAAATCAAAATCCAGAGAATGGGGTGCAGGATACCTGATAGTAATGCCAAAAGAATATGGGAATGGCCCCATGAAGTCAAACCCCCCAAAAATCAAAGAGTTCAACTTCAAGGATGGATTAGAGAGGCATTTCACCTTTCTTTGAAGTTTGTCCCATCTTTTGGCATCAATCACATGAACTCACTAAGGATTGAGCATCCTTAAATAGTGATGGCCGATAAAACGACATTGTAATATTTTGGTAGCTAGGCGGTTTTGTCCAAAATGGCCTCTACATTCGAGTTAATGGCAATGATTCATGATAGAACTCATTTCTTCTGAGGGACAAATCTTCAAATGAGCTGGTCAAAGCAGAATTTGTAGAAGATGGGTTCATACCTAAGAAAGTACTTCACTTGAGAGAAAAATCTCTTTGTTGTTGGTAAAATAATTCTAGCAAAATTATGTTACAAGCAATATAGTTCACATAATCGTCATACTGTCCTTCTACACTTGCTTGTACTGCCAACAATATTTCATCGGGAAAATTGTCATTAATATGAAGTTTGTTAACTTCGGTCACATTGTGGCCTTCCAAACGAGATAAGTGATCGACCACCAAGTTTTCAAAGCCTTTCTAATCTTTGATGATCTCCTTATCAAATTCTTGCATCAAGAAAACCCAACGGATCAACCGAGGCTTTGCATCCTTTTTAACCATGGGTTATTTGATTGCAAAGTGATCTATTTACACCATAACCTTGCTTCTGAAGACATATGGCCTGAACTTATTGAATGCCAAAGTTATTGCCAATAGCTCCTTCTCTGTTGTGGCATAATTGAGTTCAGGTGCATTCATCGCTCTGCTTGCATAAGCAGTGGTGTGAAAGATTTTGTCTTTTTGTTTTTTCGGCACAGCTCTCACGGCATAGTATTTGGCATCACTCACAATTTCAGAGGCATCTCCCAATTTGGTGCATCAATAATAGGAGTGGTTGTAAGTTTCTCCTTCAGAAATTTGAAAGCTTCAAAACACTTCTTATCAAATTGAATGATGCATCCTTTTCAGGAAATTTCCACAACAGTTGGGTACTATGAGAGAAATCATTAATAAATCTTTGCTAAAAGCCTGTGTGCCTAAGAAAATTCTTACTCCCTTCACGAACAAAGGTGGGGGTAGCTGGGCTTTTACCTCGATCTTGGCTCTATCTATTTCTATCCCCAAACTTGACACCTTATGTCCTAAAATAATTCCTTCTTACACCATGAAATAGCATTTTTCCCAATTCAAGACTAAGTTGGTGTCTTCACACCTCGCCAAGACCTTTTTCAAATTACATAAGCAGCCCTCAAATGAAGATCCAACTACGGAGAAATCATCCATGAAAAGTGGTTGGGGCATTGCATAACCCAAAGGGCATGCAACAGAAAGCAAAGGTACCATAGGATCATGAAAATGTTGCCTTCTCTTGATCATCTGGAGCAATATAAATCTGATTATATCCCGAGTAAACATCAATGTAGCAATATAATTTGTGCACCGCAAGTCTATCCAACTTTTGATCAATAAATGGTAGTGGATAGTGATCTTTTATAGTAGCCTTAAGGCTTTGTAATCCATGCAAATTCTCCAGCCGATTACCATTCTTTTCGAGATTAACTCATTTTTATCGTTGGTTTCTACGGTCATACCTCCCTTTTTGGGGACACATTGAACAGGGTTGATCCAATAACTATCAGAAATAGGGTACACCACCCCATCACCTAACCATTTTATAATTTCATTCCGTACTACTTCCTTAATGATTGGATTTAATTGGCGCTGCGCAGCTATAGCGGGTTTACTATCTTCTTCCAATAAAATTTGGTGCATGCACAAAGATGGACTAATGCCTTTTATGTCAGCTAGGGTCCATCCTATGGCACATTCTCCCGAAGCACTCGCAACAAAGCTCCCTTCCTCCGACGGGGATAAGGTGCTCAAAATGATGACTAGAAATTCGCTTGCCTTGCCCAAGAACGCATATTTTAAATGTATGGACAATGGATTTAACTCCAGGGTAGGTGCTTGTTCAATTGAACTCACTTCAGATGTTGGCCTCTCTCCCAAATCCTCAAAATTCTTCATGTTTTGTGGCTCACTTGCATCCAACCATTCAACATATTCCTTTACTGCAGGCTCCTCTAATATGATGGGATTATGACTCACCAAAAGTTTTTCAAATCATCTCTATGGTACTCATATCCTTCCAAAGGCATGTGATCAGAGGAGTCAATACTTGAACAACTCTTCCAAAGGTACGGCTGTTTCAAGACTTGAAACACGTTAAATTTTACCTATTCTCCTTGGATAGGCAACACTAGTTTACTTCTTTGGACATTAATAAAGGCTCCTCCTATGTCTAGAAATGGTCTCCCAAAAATAATGAGAATATCCTGATCCTTCTCCATATTCAAAATGATGAAATCAGATGGGAATATGAATTTATCGACCTTGACCAAGACATCTTCAATGATTCCTTTAAGGTGCTTGATAGAATAGCCAACCAAATGCAATTATATGGTTGTTGGTCGAGCTTCCTCTAATCCAAGCTTCTGAAAAATAGATAGTGGCATCAAATTAATACTTGTACTAAGATCACACAATGCTCTATCAAAAGTAGAATTGTCAATAGAGCAAGGAATAGTAAAACATCTTGGATCCTTAAGCTTTTGGGGCAATTTCTTTTGCAGGATTGCACTGCATTCTTTAGTTAGGGCCACTATTTCATAATTTTCAAACTTCCTTGAAAACATCAAAGAATATTAATGTGACATAACATGGCATTTACTCCAAAGCCTCCACAAAGTTGTTTCGCTCAAAGTTGTTTGGATATCTCTGTTGGTTTACCACACAACTTAATTATTCCATTGGGTCGTTATCCATTGAGGTTCCCTCCTGGCATTGTTCTCGGGGATGAACTCCCTCACATATTTGTAAGATGGTTGTTGCACAATCACAATAGGTCTTGGTGAAAGCCCTTGGGACACCAATGTCTCAATCTTTGCAATCATAGCATGAATTGTGGCGGCAAGTACATCAACCTTGTCAATGTCATACCTTCCGGCTATTTTCTTGTGATTCTCTCTTTCATTTGTCCAACAATAACAGTTTTGGGTCATGGCTTGAAGCATAGCATAAGCCTCATTATAAGACTTCTTCATGAACGTTCCATTGGTGATTGCATCAATTTCTCTCCGCATTGTACTCTCCAACCCATTGTAGAATGCCTGAATTTTTCTCCAATGTGGCAAACCATGGTTAGGGCAGCTTCTAAGATGATCTTTGAAACATTCCCATGCTCCATGCAAGGACTCCATATCTCGCTGTCTGAAAGAAGTTATCTCACTCAGTATTCTTGCTATCATTGAGGGTGGGAAGAATTGGATTAAGAATTGTTTTCTCAAGTCATCCCAAGTGTGGATGGAATCTGATGGCAAAGATTGCAACCATCTTCTTGCCTTGTCTCGTAGAGAAAAAGGAAAGAGCCCGAGCCGAATGGCTTCTTGTCAGTGTCACAAATTTCAACAAATGCACGAATGTACAAGTTTGGATCCTCAGTAGATGAGCCATCATATGTAGAATGTTGCTACAATAACTGGATTGTGGCTGGCTTCAACTCAAAGCTATTGGCTTTGATGGCAGGCCTTCGGATGGATAGGGCTTCCTCGTGAGCTTGAGGAAGAGCAAAATCCTCCATAGGTTTATCATTCTCATTTGGCGCTATGGTTAAATCACCAACATCTGCCATATTTCATTATTGTCTTTGCACCTCTCTTTTAGTTCTCCTTGCTTGAAAAGTCCGTTCGATTTTAGGGTATTCCGAGCTTGAAGTTTCACCTTTAGACAAGTTCATGCACAACCTTCAAAAAAATGAAATGAAAGTAAAGTAACTTAAATAAAAAAGGTATAATCTAGCTAAAAACTCACTTGGTATTGATATTATCAAAACTAAAAAATCCTCAGGAATGGCACCAAAAACTTGCTGACGTATTTGCAAGTGCGCAAAATTGAACAAGTAATAGAGTGATGAGAATGAGTGTTGAACCACGAGGATTGTACATTGATAAGTACGAAAGGTAGTAAGTTTTACAGAATTTGGATGAATGGCAAATTCTTGAATGATAAACTATTTGATAAACATAAACATACTTACACATAACATGCAAAATGAAGCCTTTTTTTGGTTTTTTTTCAGTTTAAGATGCATGGGATGTAAATGTAACTTAACTTGGAGTAGAGATCTAGGGTAACTGACTAAACCATCTAGTGTCCTTGGAGAGTTTCTTCTTCAATTTATCCTTTTAGTCATTTGTCTAGTTGTCTGCTAGATTTTCCTCTTTTAGTAGCTAATCTCTCTTGAGTAATTACTCCCATCTCTCCATATGTAAGCGTTCATCTCTCGATCACACGCTTGAACATACCGAAGACATTATGCTTAGGAAATCCTCTTATGGCAGAAACAACCCCGTAGACATTCTCATGCTACGACGATTATCATTAGTTTTGCCAAGTCTAGCGTGATCTTTGTCTCTCGACCTCCATCCACGCTTAGTGAACTCACAAATGTTGACCAAACACATGCAAGTTAAGGAGAAGGTACGATAAAACAAAACAACATCATTGAAATCTCTAGAATGCTAAACATTCAACCAAAGCCTACATCATGCCCTAGAACAAGGTTCTAGCCCATGCTCAAGGCATGGGCTTCATGAAAATATGCAACATCAGAGTTCATATTCATAGAAAACACAAGAAACTCCCTTTGAAATCGTTGCTCTCAAATGAGAGCTCCTCTTATCCTCTCCAAGTCTCCCTTACACCCCGCAAAGTCGAGAATGAAAAGTTGATTTGACTTGATGTCAAAAGAGTATTTTATGTCATGAAGAGTAGCTTCCATCGAAAACTTGGAGCCAACATTAAGGACAGAATGGTTAGCTTAAAATTTCTTTTCCTGCCCTCGTGCACTTGTGATCCAAATTGGATTCACGGCTTGTAAATTTGGGGCCACGGCCGTGTGATTCATATCATTTCTCCTCAATTTCACGATTCATGAACACATTCCTCAAATCCTAGTAAAACATGAGAAATGGATCTAAATTGCACCTTTAACCATTGAAGATAAGCATGTTTAAAACATAAATATCAACATTAAATTGGTACAAAACCAGCTTATCAAAGCACTCCTAAGCGCTTTCAAGTATTTATCTAGAGTTCCCTCTAATAAAGGATGGCTACTTTCGATAAGTTTCACCATTGTGGGATTCGCACTTTTTGTCAAGCCCGACAAGAAACTTTGCACCATTGTTTTTTTTTGTACAAGAATCTATGAACATTGGTAAGGTTTATACTAGTGGCTTGGCTTACTCATGTTGGGATCCCCTCTCCTCTACAATGCTATTCATTGCATGCTCTCACAACATAAGTGGGTAAGGTATGAAAATCTATCTGACATTTTTTGTGTGGGAAATTTGAAAGGCTCGCAGTAATTTTGTATTCAATAGTATAGCACCAAACTTGGGTAGAATCTTTGAGAAAACCAAGTTAAACACATGGATTTGGTCAATCACATACCAGGTGATGACTATAGGGTTGGTGTTACGGATTGACTACATAATTCTCGTTTATGTATTTCCTTTAGGTAGAGATTTAGAGATGTATTTTAGCTGTAAAAATTTTCGGCTTCGGCCATAATAAATAAAAAAACTTTCCAGATAAAAAAAAATGCAATGACAATGACAATGAATCAATCCACACAAAATTATAAATGCTTTTGCAGTAAGATAAATCTTCTACCAACAATGAATCTTTTTGTTCTCCTAGAACTTGAATATCCATTAGTTGGTCAAAACATTTTACCAGTGCATTACTTTCATTGACTACCCATTCGTTGACAATTCTTAATCAGATTCGTGATTATCCATTAGTTGACAATTCTCAATCGGAGTAATAACCACTTGAATCATGCAGATGCAAAAAGGTTTCAGAATCAATAAAACAAGTCATACAAAAAGGTTCCAGAATCAAACAAAAACGTAAACAAGAGCTTTAATCAAGATCACGAATTCGAAATCGATCATGTAAAAAAACAAAAGCAGGAAAATAATGAAGAAGACAACAAGTTTGTTCACGGTTGAATGTTCCATGTGTTTTCTAATTAAGAACTGTACAAAATATATAGAGTGATACAAGACCAATAAAAGGTAATTTTCTAATTGTACCTAATCACCTCTACAAGGTAACTTCCTTATCTATACAATATTTGATTCTATCTAATTAAGTCAATGTCAATCACAACAATTATGTATTTACCAAAACTCTATTTCCCAATGCAGTAAATCATGTTTTTCCTTAATACTCCCCCTAAAATTGGAGAGTGAATATTGTGAAGTCCCAACTTGCTGCACAAGGTCTCGAACTAATCCTTTCCTAATGCCTTTGTGAAGATATCTGCAAGCTGGAGGCGTGTCGGTACATAGGAAGGGCTAATCACTCAAGCTTGCAATTTATATTGAACTACGTAACAATCTATATCAATGTGCTTCGTACGTTCTAGGAAGATAGGATTTGCTACAATGTTCAAGGTCGCCTAATTGTCGCAGTATAGTGGCATTGGGTCCATTAGTGGGACCTTGAAGACCTATAGAATGTATTGCAGCCAAGTTAATTCCATATATGCATTAGCCATGGCTCAATATTCAGCCTCTACGGACGACCTGGAGACGATAATCTATTTTTTGGACTTCCACTATATGAGTGAAGTTACAAGAAAAATGCAATATCATGTGACTAATCTTTGTGTGACACCACATCATGCCCAGTTTGAGTTACAAAAAGCTTTAATCATAAGATCATTGGCTGAAGGTAGCAATAGAATTCGTAGTGTTGCATTCCAATGTGGTTTGCGTGGCTGTTTCATGAACTAACTTAATGTATGGACTAAGTAGACTATATCAAGTCTCATGACAGTGAGATAAATTAACCTGTGGACCAACCGTTTGTATTTGGTCGAATTGTTCAGCACATCTCCGTATGCCAAGGTCAGCTTCAGGTTTTGTTAAATGGGAAACTTGTCTAGACGTGTGCCTATAGTCCAAAGTCTTGTAATATGTCTAGAACATATTTTCTTTTAGATATAAAGATCACAGGTTTAAAGCGGGAAAATTCAATCCCCAGAAAATACTTCAAGTCTCCTAGATCCTTGATGCAGAAGCACTTGAGAGGGTAGTCCTTGAGGTGCTTCATTTATTGTGGGTTGTTACCTATTAAAAGGACGTCATAAACATAAATAAGGACTCCAGTAAATGAAGTACCCTGAGCCTTTGTGAAGAGAGAATAATCGGCCTTGGATTACCAATAACCAACCCTCTGAGTAGTGTTTGAGAAGGTAGAGAACCAATTCTGGGAAGTTTGCTTAAGAGAGACTTCTTGAGCCGACATACTATGTTCTCCCCCTGTCGGTGAAGGCCAGGTGGAGGATCCATGTAAACAACCTCATTCAGATCACCATGTAGAAAGGCATTCTGAACATCGAGTTGGTGTGTGGACCAATGATGGGCATTGGAAACCATGAGCAAACAACGAAGTGCAGTGAGTTTCAATGTGGGGAAAAATGTTTCCTAGTAGTTAATGCTTTTAACCTGTGTATAGCCCTTGGCAACTAGGCGTCCCTTGTAGCGTTCAATGGATGAGAATTATACTTGATTTTGTAAACCTAGCTGCAATCAATGGGTTTGTTGCCGATCGAGAGTGGAATAAAGCTCCATATGTTGTTTGCTGCAAAACTTCAAGTTCTGTTTCCATGGCCTTTTACCAATGAGGATTAAGGGAAGCTTGAGCATAAGAGGTGGGCTCTATGCGGGCTGTAATGTTTGCTAAGAAGGTGTACCTGATCTTGAGGGAGAATGATTGGCTTGAGTTAGCATCTTGTAGTCCTTATGCCATGTTGGTAGGTGCATGGAGCGGTTGGAATGTCGGACAAGGAGCAGTGGAGTTGGCAGAAGTGGAGTGAGTGATTCACATGTTGGTGCTGGTGAGTTGGTTGGCATGGCAGGAGAGGACGTAGGAGTTGAATGAGGGGATGTCGCATCGACAGTAAGCAAGATAGGGGCCTTGTCAGGATTTGAGTATGGTGGTGGTAGGTCGGGGACGTCAATTGCTAGGTTGGGTAGCATGGAACCATAGGCAGGTGAAGAATGTGCCTGCGAGAAAGGAAAAATGTTCTTATAGAACTGGACGTCCCTGCTCACGAAGGATTGTTCGGATGAGGGATCATAGAGCTTGTAACACATATGCCTTGTGCGATAACCAACGAAGATACATTGTTTGGCACGGTGGTCAAACATCAGTTTAGAATGAACAATAGTAGCATAATACAAGCAACCGAAAACACGTAAATGAGTAAGGGGCGGGGGTTGACGGTATAAGGACTAAAATTGCATATTATTGGACAGTAATGGTGATGGCAAGTGGTTTATGAGATAAAGTGCAGTTAGGACACATTCCCCCATAAAATAAGTGGTAAATGGAATTGAAAAGGCAAAGCTCGTTCTATCGTAAAGATGTGGCAACGCATATGGTCTACCACTTCATTATACTGTGGAGTATAAAGACTAGTGCATTGACACTCAATCCCATGATTTTGAAAGAAAGTGAGTAGAGACATGAATTCTAACCCATTGTCAACTCTAACTACTTTGACAGAAGAAGTGAACTATGTATGAACAGAGCTAAAGAAAGATTGCAAAAGGCATTGTGTTTCAGATTTATGTTTCATGAGAAACACCCACGTGCATAGACTAAAGTCATCGACAACAGTGAGAAAATAATGTGCACCTGAATGTGTTGAAATTTTATGAGGATCACAAATATCACAATGCAAAAGATCCAATGGAACATGAGTTGAAATTGAACTGATGGGAAAAGGTAAACGAATTTGTTTGGGCAAGGGACAAATATTACAATTATGATGAAAAGAACTATTGCTAGCTAAAGGCAACAAAAGGGAAACCATCTTGAGTCGAGATGGTGAAGGATGTCCAAGACACGTATGCCATGAATTGAAGAAATGAGACACATTATAGGAGGCATGCATACTTGGCATCGACGACATGTATTAAAGGCCGTTATGCTACTTACCAAAGCCAATCATTCTCCCCATAGCCAAGTCCTGCTAAACACACAAGGCTGGAAAAAGAATGGCACAACAATTTAGTGAGTTGGTTAATTTGTTGGAGGATATTAAATTTAAATGAAAGCAAGGAACACATAACACATTATCTAAAGTAATGTGTGAATCAAACCTGCAGTGCCATAGGAGGTGATTGGTTCAGTGGATCCAGTGTGTAAGTTGACAATGGGAAAAGATGATGGTTTTGTGTGAGATATAAGTGGTGGATCATGGTTGGTGGCTCCACTATCTAGAATCCAAGGTTTTGATAATGTAGAATTAATGGAAACAATGGCAATGAAAATAGACCTGTAGAATTTGCATAAGCATCGGTGTTACCAGGCATATTTTTTTGATTGAGCATGGAAAGTGCAAGAGAGACCTGCTGGAGTTGTTTGGTCGAGAAACTATGTGCTGGCTTGGAGGAGGATTTTGCGTCCTGGTGCCACAGTTGTGATGTTCCATTGCATTCATAGTGGGGCACCATATCTACGTGAACCATGCGGCAAGTTGCTGGAAGCGCGCATCCTGAGTCCCTGTACTATTCCTGAGGAATTGCATCAAACGATCCTCTTCTTTCTGATCAGCGTGTGCCTTCATCTGATTGCAAGTTAAAGGCGTGCAATATACCTCTAAGTCATCCCAAAGTCCTTTGATTTCTTCAAACCGATCAAAATTGGTAAAATTGTTCTTCGTTGGTCAACAAGGATGTGGATGGGAAGGAAATTTTTTGGTTATTTTGTGGGGTATGAAGGTGATGTTGTCAATAGCTCGAAGAACTTTGTTGCTCTAATACCATGTAAAGGAAACATAAACACGAAAATAATGAAGAAGACAATAAGTTTGTTTATGATTGAATGTTCAGTGTATTATGTTTTCTCATTGAGAACTGTACAGAAAATATAGAGTGATACAAAACTTATACAAGGTAGTTTCCTAACTATACCAAATCACCTTGACAAGGTAACTTCCTTGTCTATGCAAAATTTGATTCTATCTAATTAAGTCAATATCAATCACAACAATTATGTATTTACCAAAACTCTATTTTCCAAATATCCAGTAAATCATAATTTTCCTAAATAAATCAAATCCCTAAAAAGGAATTTGCATAATCGGCCACCTATATTTCTGCTTATATGGGCCCGCCAATCGTTGGAGCACATGAAGGCGCTTTTCACACATAGTTTTCCAGAAAATAGAAACATTTAAACAACGCGATGTCAAGGCATTTTACAAATACATGTATAAAATTCATAATTTTTTTAAGGAGGAGCCCCCCCATCCTGCGCACTAAAAAAATCGTGCAGGATGGATAGTTGTTAAGTATGGAGATTTCCAATTTTCTCCACATTTTTTAATATTTTCTTATTTAATTGTGGTTACTTTGAGTATCAATCTCTCATTTATTCAAAAAAAACATTTTACAGATAGTTTTTTACAATCCCCCAAATGAATTGAACCTAGACACAAACTTAAATGTGGTGATAGATTTCCGCAGTTAATACCTCGCATAGGATATGTAGATTTTAACCTTTGAACCCTCTCTTGTGAATATTAACTTTGCTGGTGATCAATAGATGTGATATCTTTGAGTTGCTATACCATTTGTGTAAACTAGTGATACAATTCACACAGGTATCTTTGTGACACCGTTTTGAAATCTCCTAATTTATATTAATTATGGCCTTGAACATACACCTGGTTCTGTGTGACTTTTTAGAGAATTGACCCCACTAATTCTCTATCGAAGCGACCATTATCGGAGGAGGAGCAGTCTCATGGAAATCCTCAAAATAAACTGTAATAACCAAATTCAGGATGGAATATAAGTTCATAGCTTTGGATAAATGTAGTAAAGAGGAAAAATAGCTATGGAACATTCTGGAGGATATTACATTTTGGGCTAAACCTATGTTAGCAATATACATATAGTGTGATAACCAATCTATGATTGATAGAGAACAAAATATCTTATACAATGGGTCAGGACATACACATCATCGACACAACTCTGTTAGACAACTAATCTCAACTGAAGTTATCATTATTGACTATGTGAGGTCAAGGGATAAAATTACAGATCCGTTAACCAATTTGTTAAATAGAGATGAAGTTAAAAACATTGAGAGGAATGAGACTCGAGCCCATTGAAAAATAAGGTTGATACAAAGAAAACTTAACCTAGTTGATTGGAGATCCCAAGATCTAGGTTCAAAGGGACAACATAACTGTAAAGACTTTGGCGTCTCATTGTGCTGGTAAACCCTTGTCCATTCCCATGATGAAACAGTATTAACCATTGGAAAATGTTAAGCCAATATGCTTTTAAGGATCCTTATGTATTGAAAATCCGAGTAGAATAATATGGGCTACTCTCAATTGGCGATCACCTATGTTAGATAGAAGATGGGTCACTTCCAAGGAGAAATGTGGGGGGCTCAATTCTCTAAAAATGCTCGCAGAACTAAGCGTATGTTCATAGCCAAAATAAAACCTAAATCATGATAATCAAAATGGTGTCAGAAAGATATATATTTGAACTGTATTATTCGTTTACACAAACAACAGAATAGTTAAAGGACATTGTGTTTATTGATTAACTAGTAAAGTTAATATAATTTTACAAGAAAAGGTTTAGGGTTGAAACTTACAAATCTTAAGAAGGTGTTAGTCATAGAAATATATCAACATGTTTGAGTATGTGTCTAGGTTCAATTTGATTCGTATAGAGGATTGTTGAAAAAATATGTTTAATAAACATGTTGACCAACCATTTTGAAGGGTTCCACTTAATCTTTTGACAAGGTTAAAAATGCAATAAATTAAATTAAGTGCGAAATTCAAAATGATATATCATATGCTCAAAATTGTATTTGGATAAAGTTGATGCTCAAAGTAAGCACTATCGGATAAGAATATGCTGAAAATAAAACATTTTTTTTATTAAATTTAAAAAATGTTTTTTTTAAATTTTCATTTTTATTACAAAATTTAGTGTTTACACTGTGTACATAATGGCCCTGATTTTCTCCTCTTTCTTACAACTTAAAATTCATATGGATCGGCAGTTCATCTTCAAAAACATTTTTTGCACTCATTCTACGATAAATTCAACATCCTCCCAAACTTGAAGAACAAACACAATAGTTACACGCGTCTAGAGAGTTTTGTTGTTTCTTTTCTTCCTTGATGATTCAAAAAGAGTTGTTCAAATGGTTATAGATTAAAGTTCACCAAAGTTGTCCCGGAAGTGATATGCATAACAACTTGCATTTCGTTGTATCTTGGATGACAGATGCTCGTGATTCTCAAAGAATCTGGGAGAGACTAAATCTATTTTAAGGAGATTGTGGATTTATAAACTTTAGAGTCTCGATTTTTTCGTACAACGGATAGGTATTCCTCTAGTATCCAAATGTTCTCTATGTTCATTTTATGGGGACAAAGTGTTAAAAAAACAAATTTAACTGATCAAATGTTATTATAATCTTAGTTTAGGGGTAGATGTACTCTTTTTTTTTTTGCTAGGTAATAATGGCCAGACCACGATCACAAGCGGGGTTTCCTTTGGGCTTATGGGCCCGCCG
>JAOWBN010055454.1:0-21050 GCA_028565015.1 Pinguicula moranensis
TATTGAGGTGCTTATTTTTTAGAAGGTTTACCTTCTTAAAATAAGAACAAGTAGTAGAAGGTTGGCTGCGCAAAATACTAATTTTTTGAAAAAAGGTGCTTATAAGCCAATTATAATTTTAAGAAGGCTGCGCAAATCATGCCCTTAGTATGGTTTTAGATAGAGAGAGTAATTTCATCTTGGGTTTTGAGGATTTGAGGGATTTCTACCAATTGAAAGTGAAGATCCAGACAATTAAAGATCCAAAATAAGAAATTAAAATTGGGGATCAACCTCTTCAATCCTTGTTTTACTTTTGCACTCTCAATAGGGAAGTTACTGTTGGATAAAAGATGTAAAAAACAGGTTTAGTGATTCGGATTTGCGGAGTGAATTTTGTTTAAAGTCGAGGCTTGTGTTAGATATAATTTTTGCAAGAGGATAATGCCCCATTTACAAGTGGTTACGATTCACGACACTCATACCAAAGATACAACAACTTATTACTCGACAAAAGCACCACTTGCTTGAGTCAAGTCCATCGAACAACAAATGCTCCAAACTATCTTTATAGAAGGAAGAGAAATTTTGTTCGAACCAAGAGAAGGAGTGATTCAAAACAAAAATGGGATCTTCAAAAAAGGAATCCCAGGGGGGCCTTATTTATTGTTTTGTGGGGGTGCTTCAAAGAGCTATGAAAAATTGGAAGGATATGTCCATTCGATTCAATATGTGCTTCACTCCACAATAGAAACTCGTTTGGTTCAACTGGTACTTCCTTTTTTTTGTACCCATTCGATTGGTTATCTCCTTTCCATTTTTCAAATTAAAGTGGTTTAAGTGAAAATTCAGGCCTTCGAAAAGTAATGAAAGAATGGTCCATGCAACACCAAGGAATTTGGGAGCTAAAAGGATGGTTATACTCAATGAGCTCACTGCCAAAGAACTGGCTGCTGAAACTGTGGATTTCTTGCAGCTTGATCAGGGTACCATCCATGAAATCCATACATTGAGAGAGGATCTGGAGCATACTACCAGCAAACTTGACAATCTAGCCTTCCAAAAGTCTAGGATAAGTTGGCTTTAGCAGGGAGATGTCAATAGCAAATATTTTCATAACTGCATCAAGAGAAACAGAAGAAGGAACACCATATTAGGAATTTGGCTGGGAACCTCCTTGATTGAGGATCCAGAATTATTAAAGATCTGTTTCATGCAACATTTGAGGAGAGATATGCAGAAACGAGTTGGCCTAGATCTCTTATGAGCAATCTACACTTTAGACCACTCAACACATTAGCCCAAAGAGCATTGATTGCTCCCTTTTCTGAACAGGAAATTCTGGCACCAATTTTTGCATGTGGCAGCTCTAAAAGTCTTCGATCTGATGGCTTGAACTTCAAATTCATCAAACAATTTACCAGTTTGATGAAGGATGATATTATGCAACTTTTCATAGACTTCTATAGGAATTGCAAGCTAGCCAAAGGCTGTGACACTGCTTACATCACACTGCTGGCCAAAACTGGAACACCAATGTGTTTGGAGGATGATAAGCCCATCACTCTGCTGAGCTTCATGCCAAAGATTCTAACTAAAGTGCTGGCTAACAGACTGTTTCCCTTTATGGATGGTATCATTGTTTCTAACCGTATAGCCTTCATCCAAGGTAAAAAACTACTAGATGGTATAATTGTTGCAAATGAAGTCCTGGATGAGATCAAAAAGAGAAAGAAGAAAGCCTTAATATTCAAGGTTGACTTTGAAAAGGCCTTCGATACTGTTAATTGGTAATACTTGCAGGATATTCAACAACTTATTTCGATAAACTGGATCAAAGAACTCCTAGAATCTGCCACAACCTCTATGCTCATCAATGGCAGTCCTTCACAAGAGTTTAAACCGAAGAGAGGTCTAAGGCAAGGTGATCCTATATCCCCCTTTCTATATTTGTTAGCTACTGAAGGCCTATCCAACTTGATCAATAAGGAAACAATTTTAAATCTGTTCTCCGGGGTACTGATAGGGAAGGAAGCAGTCCAAATAACACGCCTACAATTTACTGATGACATGCTGCTATTTAGAGAAGCTTCTTGGAATAATGTTCGTGTCTTTAAAGACATTCTACAAAACTTTGAGTTGGTGTCTAGGCCGTGTATCAACTTCTACAAGAGCAGCTTAATTGGTCTAAACATGCCTACAGAAACAACTCATGAGATGGCCTCTTATCTTGGTTGCAAGGTTGGAGATGTACCGTTCAAATACCTGGGACTTCCTGTTGGATCAAATTCTAGGAAATTGGATACAAGGCAACCTGTTATAGATAAGTTCTTAGCCACTCTGTTCTGGCACTCTGCCTTCTCATTTATTTGGATACTATCATGCTCCTAACACGGTAATCAGGTAATTGAACACCATCCAAAGAACATTTTTATGGGCTGGCAGATTAGACCAAAAGAAGATCTATTGGGTTTCATGGCACAAACTGACCACCCCAGTTGAAAAAGGAGGTTTAGGGGTGCACTGCTTGCAAGCTTTTCATGAGGCCATTTTGGCCAAATGTTGTGCAAAAATCCTCACTGAGGAAAACAACTTAGCATTAAATGTACTCAGGTCAAAATATGGTAAGAGGGGCTTGCTGGAAATTGGAGGACTACGGGATTTGAGGCCACCACTACCTGCATCAAGTAGCACTCATGGCATCAGTAGATCTCAGGCCTCTCCTTGGTGGAAGAGCATACAAAAAGTAGATTCTTCTTCATATTTCAAACAGATTACTTGTATGAAGTTAGGTTGCAGAGATAGTATCAAGTTTTGGCTTGATAAATGGCTTATACACCTCTTTCAGAAAGCCACAATAGGTTGTTCGGAGTTGCTGCTAATCCAAACAGCTATGTTGATGAAATGGGATACTGGATCAACAATACTTGGAGATGGTCTTGGTCTTGGAGGAGGAATCTCAGATCCCTTGATCAGACTGAGCTATCAAACCTGATGTCTTCCCTGCAAGATATAAGTCCAGATATTCTGATTAAGGACAAATATATGTTCAAAGGAAACAAAGAAGGCACATACACAGTAAAATTTTCATACCAACATATTATAAGTCACAAAATCCCTATTATGATGAGGAGGTAGCTAACTTAATCATGGTTTGGAACAAAATTAACTCCCAAGAAGGTTACAATATTTGAATGGAGGCTGCTGCAGGGATCTCTAACAGTGAAGGAAACACTTCAACATGGAGAATTATCTAGCAAGAAATGTCATTGACATGTCCACTATGTCAGTCTGGTAATGATAATGAATCCATTCTTCATTTATTTTGTATATGTCTAATTATTGTATAGGCGTGGCTTAAGTTACAAGCCTGGCTCTTCCCTGAGGGACAAGCAACAGGCAACTTACATGAAACACCTTCTCTATGGCATTTTTTAGCTGCCAAACCTCACAAGATCAAGGCGGAAGCATGGAAATCCGTGTGGCTGGCCATGGTTTGGTCTCTCTGGAAAACAAGAAATAAAGTCCACCTTCAGGCCAAGGAAATTAATGTGGAAAGGATTGCTCAAACAATACAGAGAGACACCTGGTTATGGATCAGAGCCAAGAGATCACCAAAACTTTTTCCATTCAATTTTGCAGACTGGCTACTCAATCCAGAAGACTGCATCAACTTTTAACTGAATGTGCATTGCATATCACACATTTGATATTGAATTGCCCATAGGAGATAGCATCTGCTATTAGTTCTGATATCATGATCACATTATCTTCTATTACATTTGAATGGTGTGTCAGAGTAGGAATCGTACCCTATTGGATATGGTACGATCCATGATGAGTCGAGCAAGTTTCCAATTTTTTTTTGAGGTTATGCCTTAGAAATTGCATCCCACGTATTCAACCATCTTCTATCTAAATCGGTTGATACCACTTCATATGAGCTATGAATGGGTAAGAAACCAAATTTCAAGTATTTGAGAATTTAGGGAAACCCAACTTATGTGAAATGGGTAGAATCAGACAACCTTGAAGCTAAGTCCGATATATGCTTGTTTGTAGGGTATCCAAAAGATTGTTTTGGATACTAGTTCTACAATCTCGTTGAGAAAAAGGTGTTTGCTCAAAACATGTCATTTTTTTTTTAGTTAAGACAAACTTTCATTAAAAAGAAGAATATTTACAGAAAATAAGTTCCAACCAAGAGCACAGTCAGCTCTGGATAAAACGCCCCACAATAGCCTAGTAGACATCAATCGTTAAAGGAAATACAACAGTGATCTCTATACTTCTCAGCTAAGCATGTCGCCAGTATCTATTATTTTATTGTATGGCAAGGATCGTTGCTGTCAACATATCACCCTGTGGATGGTACACAGCTCACCAAAGACCTTTTAGAGTACTGGCTGCAAGAGTCTTTACTGTCAACTTATCAATTCATAGTACACATCTATTATTTTATTGCTTGGTAAAGATCGTAGCTGTCAACATCATCCTATGGATGGTACACAGCTCACCTATGGCCATTAGAGTACGACTATGAATTGGTACACAGCTCTGCCTGCGTGCTTGAAAGCATCCGGAGCTTGAGAGTGAATGTAGTCTTTAACTCATGTGCTAAGGCTAGTGGTGTTGCCTCTTGTCATTAGTTATGATTTATTTTTCACTGTCGGTCCATTCCTCCAAAGTGCCCGAATACTCCTCTTGTTTATTGTGTCCCTCCTTAGATCAGTGTTCTCTTTTCAGAGTATCTGCGTGTACCTGCACCTCAAACAATCCAAAAAGATAATTTTGAACCAAAAAACTTGAGTACAAGTATAAACCTCCAGTATTAGATATAGATGAGGCCACTTCTATTCAACCTTTAAATTTTGGGTGGAGTGTACTTGGGTACTTTGCATTATAGCTCATTAACCTGTCGCCGAAAATTTCGTGCGCAATTGTGTGGCCATACCTTTTCCTCGACCCGCAATATACTGTTGTAGCAGATCCTCCATTATTTTGAGGGTTGTAGACCTGTTCGGTGTTCCTCATGTGGCTGAAATATTGTAATACCTGCAGTACCTGCACTGAATTATCGTAGTTAGAATTTTAGAGTTTAGAATAACATACAAACCAATGGATTAATCAACCAATCTTCCAAGGAGTAGGGAAAGAGATGCATCCCTATCGCAGTCTTGATCCATTGCCATGTCATGATTTGGATTTTGGTTAGCATTTTTGAGATGTTCAATTCCTCATTCACGAAGTGCAGCTTATTTCTGCTTTTCCAGATTGTCCATGTTGTGGCTAACCAGATTGATGTCCATGTTGTTCTGTTTACACCCGCAAGTTGTATGTTAATAAAGTCAAGGATTGATGTCCCCAGGTCAGTAATTCCAACCAAGTTGCTGCTGATGTTTAACAAGGTATATATTCTATCCCAAGTTTCACTTGTAGTTGAACATGAGTTGAATAAATATTTAGTGGTTTCCTCTTTGACTTGACAGAAAGAGCAACTTATACTCTGCTCCATTGGAATAATCCTTCTTCGTCTGAGTGCAGCTTTTGAAGGGATTGAGTCTTGAAGCATCTTCCATGCAAAGATACTAATTTTTTTTGGTGTGAATTGATTCCACCCGTTCTGCAAAAGCTGTACTTCAGTGTTGGTAAAAACAGGAGGAGTGGATAGATAGATTTGCCTATAACCCTCTTTAGCAATGTATAGCCTGTTAATGTTCCCTTTGTAGCTGTGTTTATCTGATACTTGAGCTGTAAGAGCACTGCCCTGCAAGTAATCTGTCAAGTCTTGATAATTTATAGGTTCATTACCTCGCAAGAGTCTTCTCCAAGCCAATTCTCAGATCAATATTTTTCCCTCCCACCTTCCTGACTGGGCAATTGTTGCATCCTTGTCTTGTGCAACAATGAACAACCTTGGGTACTTCTCTGCGAGTAACATAGTGCCGCACCATTTATCCTTCCAGAACAGGATTCCTTCTCCATTACCAACTTTGATGTAGCACATTTCATTGAACCAGGAAGCTGACAGTATAGATTGCAGTCCTGTCCACTATTTAGAAGCATATTTGCAGGATCTTCTCGGATGTCTTAGGGTAGGATTTGGTTGCTTGAGCTCATGATGATCCCCTATTCTCAATTTGTCCCTCTCTGAGTATCTAGAACAGATGATCCTATGGGAAAGCGTGGATCCTCCTTGCAACAATCTTTCCCTCCATTTTCCTAGTAATGACAAATTAACAGCCTGCGGTTCTCTTACTCCCAATCCACCTTGACAGGTAGGTGATATCAGCTTGGTCCAAGAAGTCCAGTGTATTTTTTTCTTTCTGAAGTCTGTCCCCAGAAGAAACTCCTCATGATCTTGCTGATTTGTTTGATTACTGTCCATGGAGCCTTGTAAAAATTGAAGAAATGTGTAGGTAAACTGGACAATACAAAATTAAGTAGGATCAGTCTTCCTCCCTTGGATATAAACTGGTGTTCCCAACTGAGCAACCTTGTTAATATCTAATCAATGATTGGCTTCCATGTGCAGATCTTTTGTGGATTAGCTCCTATAGGCAGTCTAAGATAGTTGAAGGGTATGCAGCCTGTAGGACATCCAAAGTATTTAGACATTGCATTAAGGCTCTATTCTGCAACATTGATCCCCATTAGACGTGTCTTTCTATAGCTGATTTTTAGACTAGATATTGCTTCAAAGTTTAGAAAGATTGCTCTGTATACTCTTATGGTATCCCAAGTTTCCTGCCCGAAGACTAAGGTATCATCTGCGAATTGTAAATGGGAGATAGAGACCTCTTCTCTGCCAATAGTCAAGGGTTTTAAGAGTCCTAAGTCTACTGCTTTAGTGATCATTCTGGAAAGTCCCTCAGTAGAAATGAGAAACAGCAAGAGGGAGAGTGGGTCACCCTGTCTCAGACCTCTTGAAGGATAGAACTCGGATGTAGGGATGCCATTAATTAGGACTGAGGCTAAAGAAGATTGTAGCAGAGCTTTGATCCACCAAATCCAACAAGATGGCAGTCCCAAGCTATTCATTACTCTGAATAGGTAGTTCCAATTTAGGGTGTCAAAAGCTTTTTCAAAAGCGATTTTTAGTAACAAAGCCTGTCCATGAAGCTTCCTAGTCTCATCAACCACTTCATTTGCCACCATGACTCCTTATATTAGCCTTATTCCCTTCATGAACCCCATCAGATGCTCTGATATAAGCTCTGGCAGCACGGTGCTCAGTCTAATGGATAGGACCTTTGCTAGAATTTTTGGTACAACGCCTATGAGTGTGATGGGCCTGTAATCTTGCACCTCTAGTGGCTCTTTTCCTTTGGTAATAAGTGTGATGTGTGTGGAGTTAGATACCCTAGCCAATGAGCAATTCTCGTAAAATTCAAAAAAAAGCAGGCAGAGATCAGGTTTAATTAATTGCAGAAAGTGCTTAATAAAAAGGAAGTTAAAACCATATGTTCCTGGGCTCTTGTTGCTTCCACACTTGGATATGCCATCCAATATTTCTAACTCTTCAAATGGAGCAGATAGATCTCTGTGTTGCTCTGCAGATATGTGCGTGAAGGACATATTGCTCAGTTGCGGTCTGTTCTGGACTGTATCAGTGAATCTCTCTGCAAAATGCTTCCTGAAGCATTCCTTTACATCATCAGTTTCCTCAATCCAATTGTCCCATTCCCAGATGCTGTAGATGGAATTTCTCTGTTTGTGACTATTAATGCTTTTATGAAAGAAAGAGGAGTTGGCATCCCCCTGTTTCAGCCATGTGATCCTGGATTTCTGATAGTTGACAGCTGCTAGTGTAGCGTTAATATAATGGAGGCGCTCTGTAAGAGATCTGATGATCTCATCGTTCAAAACATCACCGCTCTGTCCAGGAGCAGAAAGCTCAGCTTCCATATGCATCTTATCTAGTTCCTGTCTGAGGGTGTTCTGTTCATGACTTATATCTTTGTTGGTTTGTTTGTTCCATAGTTTGATGCCAGTCTTGATTGCTTTGAATTTCTCTCTGATTTCTGAAACTAGCATAGCCCTGTAAGGCCGTTTTGTTCCATATGTTTGTAACCATATCAGTGTAAGATTTATCCTGCAACCAAGAGTTCAGGACCTGCATTGGCTTAGGCCCTCAGTTCTGGTTCTTGCTTGTGAGGCAGACTGGGATATGGTCTGAGTCTTCCTTGGGTAGACCGGATTGAATACACTTATTCTCTGAACTTCCAAGCCACTGATCATTCACTAGGAATCTATCGAGACGGCTCATAGCTTTTAAGGAGGGTAGGTACCAGGTAAATCTTTGTCCACATAATCTGAGGTCAGAAAGTCCCATTTTGAACACAAACTCCTTGAACTGATGCATCTCCTGTGTGTTTGAATGAAGTGTCGTGCCCCTTCTTTCCCATGATTCTAATATAGCATTAAAATCTCCCATCAAGCACCAATTCTCTTGATCCTTACCCACTTTACTGTCGAGAAGCTCCTGCCATTTGAGTTGTTTGAGGTTCCTGTCAGATGGTCCATATAAATTAACCAATTTGAAATCCTTCTCCTCATATCTCCAATAACCAGATGCACCCAAGTGGCTTTCCCCATAAAAAAATGCTTAGCTTTTTGAATTTTTTGGTGTTCCAGATGCAAATCAGACCACCCGATTGCTTTCTTGCTCCCTTAAACATCCAGTCAAAGTTTAAGCCATACCATAGGAATTCACAGAACCTCTTGTCTACATAATCCATTTTCGTTTCCTGAAGGCTCACAAAGTCTGGTCTAGGTTTTTGAAAGAGTTGACGAAGACCAATCCTCCTTCCTTGTGCACACAGCCCCCCTGACATTGTATGTTAAGACTTTCATGCTGAATCAGGTTTCCTTCTACTTAGTGGCTTTAAGACCAGCTTCTGGGAGATGTTGGTTAGCAGGCTTTTGAATTCTGCAGGGCAGCCTACATAGGAGATTCCCAGTTTTTTCCCAATGTCCAGAATGTAATCTACTTTTGGGTAGTGGGGGGTTGACAGATGACTTCTATCCAAGCTGATTTATCCAGTCTTTTACAATAGCTATATCATTGTCTCTCTCATGATCAGTCTCTTGCCTTGTTTGGCTTTGTGTTTTAGGTCTAGAGCTGAGTAGTTTTGCACTCGTTATAGATGATGGACTTCTATGCAGGAGGTCCACATTCGAGAGAGGAGGGAAGGATTCCTGTTGGGTTGCGGAAATGGGTGTTTCTAGCATTTTTGTAGCAATGATATCACTCACTTCTTGAGCTATAGTAATCTCCGGTGTGTTTCCCTGATCATTCACTATGTCCACACCTGTTAAATCGTTGTTTGACTCTATTGCAATTTCTTGAGTTGCAAAATTAGCTGCTACCAGATTATCCTCCTCTGCCACTCTGGATCCAGGTGACATATTGGTAGAAGCTTGTTGAGTATTGTCTTGTAGTATCTCAGTATTTGTGATTGCCTCCATTGCCAACAATCTTTGCTTAGTGGAGCCAGATGAGTTTAATGGTGTCTCTGCTACTCTGTTAGCCGGAAAATCAAGTTCATTAGAATTGGTTATTTCATTTCCATCTGTCTCAAACTCTGAACAAGATGCGGGCCACCAGCTAATACACCCTTCTTGCTCAGGGGGGGGGGGGACTTGTTGAGAAAGTTTTGGTTTATTGGTAGTTTCCAACTCCAGCATGTCTGATAGTCCTTCGACAAATGTTCCTTGTGAGGTTGCATCATCATCATCAGTTTTTGAGAGAGACTCCTCGCCTCATTTATTAGGTGGTGTCACCGATTCTCTAACAAGAAGTTGATGCATCTCTCCGTCGATCATCACTCCTAAGTCCTGGGCCACTCTACACTTAAGTGGGATTTTGATCATTAAAAATACAACTTCGAGGTCCCATTTACGAAGCGTAGTGTCTGCAATCTTTATCAGCTTCCCCAACCGATTGCCAATCTCAGTTAGATTAGCTACAGACCAGGCTGTTAACGGTAGTCCATAAACCTCTACCATACAAAATCTGCTAGATCTTGGGGTGTCTTCCATCCAAGGTTTTATCTCTATAACCCAACTGGATAGCCAAGTTTTGTCGTTCAGCAACAGATTAGCCATATCTAGAGGTTCACTTTCCCATATAAGAATCAGTCCACCCCCAAGTGGACTAGCCATCAAATTCATATAACCAGCTGCTTTCAAAGCCATACGAAACTTAGTAATTCCATCTGTGTTAGTGAGCCTTCCTACATAGCTGTTTTGAGCTAGTCGAATTTGCAACTAGTTAAGCTTAATAAATCCTTTACAGCGGATGATTCTGGCTTATCACGAGGTGCAACACCAGGCAAACCATGGAGCATTTTGCTAACCCATAAGCCTCTAGACCGGTTATGAGGCTGTGTTTCTACTTGGCTCTCCTTCGGAATAACTAGCGGTGCGTGGGTTCTGTTTGGTTGGCTATTGTGCTTCGAATAATAAGCTCTATTTGCTTGTAGCCTGTAAGAGCCAAACCAAATATTATTGAGTTTGAGCAAAAGCAAGTCTACATCCTCTACCTCTGTGTATTCCACAAAGGCAAATGGTAGTCCTCTATTGTTAAGCTTGCAGGATACGATTATCTCCTTGAGTGATCCTTGCCGCTTTAGTGCACTATGGAGGCGGTCCACGTCGCACCCCTTGGGGAAATTTGTGATGTAGCAGATAGTCGCAACCTCTCTTCTCTGCATTGTACGCGGTCCAAGCCTCTCATGCACTGAAATAGGATTCTGAGTAGGCCACTGTGGTTGGGCTACAGTTATAGGGAGAGAATCGATAACCGGTACCTTACCGGCCTTAATTGTTGCACGCTTAAGTAGCTTAACCTGCCGTTTAGGTATATGCTAGTCTTCCTTGGAGGTGATGAGCCGTAGGGAGAGCGTGCTAATGGGAAGTGAGGGTAAGGACAGAGGGTGGAGGAGGGTAAATATGAGTGTTCCCCAGGTGCATGAGGCAACCTGGGGAGGTCGGGTTGGAGGAGAAAGGTGAAGCCTATTCCCCGGCGTGTTCTCCGACCTCGCCGCGAATGGGGGTAAACTCACTGTTCATAGTGTTTTTCCTGCGAGAATACTGTTCATCAAAAATTGCCTTTTTCAATAAGAAGATCATTGGAAAATAGTTCAAAACATGTTATCTTTCTAGAAAACATAGTTTATTCTAGAAGAGGCAAGTGGGAACAAGTCAACCATGAAGAAGTTCAAGATCCACATTCAAGTATTGACCAAGAGATGGAACAAGAGTAGTTATCTCATGGAGATGAGATAATAGAGGAAGCTCAAACACAATAATTCCTTTGGTCCAATAACATAATGCCCCTGTTCCTTATGGATACGATCTAGAAAAAAAATGATGTGTTAATCATAGATGATGATGAAACTACTAACTACGAAGAAGTCTTATCTAATGTAGACAGAGAAAAATGGCTTCAAGCCATGAACTCCAAAATGGATTTCATGTACGAAAACAAGGTATGGACCTCGGTCAATCCACCTAAAGGGATTGTCCCTATAGGGTGCAAATAGATCTTCAAGAAAAAAAAACTGACATTGATGATAATGTGATTACCTACAAAACTAGACTAGCAGCAAAAGGATTTCGTCAAAGACAAGGTGTTGACTATGATGAAACCTTCTCTCCAATAGCTATGCTAGAATCCATAAGGATACTTCTTGCCATAGTTGCACACTATGATTATAAGATCTAGCAAATGGATGTCAAAACAACATTCCTTCATGGGAATTCGCTGGAGGAAGTGTATATGATACAACCTCAAGGTTTGAATTCAAAGATGCAAATAAAAGTGTGCAAGGTTCAGAGATCCATTTATGGACTCAAACAAGCATCTTGAAGTTGGAGCATCAAGTTTTATGAAGCGATCAAAGGGTTTGATTTCATCAGAAATCCTAATGAACCTTGTGTTTAAGAAAAAAGGTTATGGGGATGCGAGAGTTTTCCTAGTGCTTTATGTAGATGACATATTTCTCATTGGAAATGATACGCCAATGCTTAAATCAGTGATGATTTGGCTCTCCAAGCAGTTTTCCATGAAAGACTTGGGAGAAGTAGCCTATATTATGGGAATTATGATCTATAGAGATAGATCCAGAAGTTGTTCATTGCCAATGGAGCAGGAAGAGTCATAATTGACAATTCTTTTAGCTTTGTACTAATAATGGACTGAGCAAAATGGTTCTATTAAATTCCAGTGCTTCTATTTAGTAAAGTTGCTGGAACTCAATACTATCAAATGGCGCAATGCATATTGGGTCACAACGGAAATGGCCTCTTTGTATAATTACAAGCGTAAGCCTGCGTACATCTAACCCCTCAGACCCCAACTTAGTTGGGAATATTTTGGGTACGTTGTTTGTTGTGTTGTAGAGATAGATCCAGAAGGTTGTTTGGTCTATCATAGTCCACATACATAGACAAAGTGCTAAAATTGTTTAGCTTGAATTGATAAGCTAGTTTTGTACAAAATTAATGGTGGCTTTTCTTGTGTTTTGCTAGGATTGTCTCTTTTTTTGCTAGGATTTGATGAATGTGTACACAAAACAAGAAATAGAGGATAAATTATCCGAATTGCAAGGTCATGGCCCCAAAGTTACAAGTCGCATTTCCAACTATAAACTGTTATTGTTACGCCCTAAGGCCTATGTATAAACACTTTAATGTTGTATATATGATTCTAGCAACCTTCACTATTTGTTTGGATTCTTTATTTATAGCATGTAAAATAGTGAAGCCTAGCATTGATAACTTAGAGTGTATTACAAAGAGTTGTAATGATGTAACCACACTAATTAAACTTATCAATACTAAACATCCCTAACCACAATATTAGTGAGACAAGGTATCACTAATACGGACAGGTTAGTATGTTTTAAGCAAATTTATTTTAAAAGAAATAGTTGATCTCATCCACTATAGTGTAGTGACACTTAAGCTAGAAACACGGATGCTTGTATTTGACAAGTATATTGGATTGACTCAAATAGAGATCACCATAGTGTCAGTGGTTGATACTCTAAAGAATACTGGGTGTAAGTGATTCTTAAACTTTAGATCACTATATAGAGATCTTGAGTATGAATGCCACTCTTTGATTTTATTTGGAGTTACACCGTAAATGAATAACAATGGTAGTCTTGGGAATGGTTTGGAGTCACCCTAAACCCTTGGTCGAAAATTGAGAAGTCTCCTTGTCCAAAAGTTGGAAAACCCAAAGTTGTTTGGGAAATGATTGAAAATTTGGAGAAATTTTTCATCTCATTTTTTAAGGCTTGAAGTATAGAGCTAGCACTCCTTTATTCACATATAAGTTATACATTTAAGTGTATAAACCTCAAGGAAAATGGTAGTGTGGACTACTATAGAGGGTGGACATTTGAACAGCTCAAAGGAAGGAGCCTATTTATAAGGATTGGAGATTCTTTAAGAGGTATAAACTTTTCAAACTCCTTTGAATCCTAAGTTGTGTAAATTAGAAAAGATCCATGGTCAAAAAATCTCTAAAATTTTTGTTATGGATGCTTAACACACACTTATGTTTTTGCTTTCGCATGTATTTTACATAATGACATGTAGTGTAGCGTTTGGGGATCTTACAATACCTTCGAGAGGTGTTGTGGATGTGGTGCATTTTGGTATGAGCTTTTGGCTATTTTATAATTTGATTTCACTGTGAATTGCCCAACTGTATCAAGTAGCCAATACCAATTATCTTCTTGTGTCCTATCTAGATTCACTGCACCAAGATCCTTTTCAAGTTTCTGGACCCAAACTAGTTCTCTTTCCAACAACCCACGTATCCATCCACAACCAGGTTCACTCATCTTCCATCAAGGCACCCATTTAAGAAATGAAAGAATCTTTTAAGGTAGACAAATTGTATACCAAAGGTTATCCCAGCAAGTAGTCTACCCTCCAGCCAACGGTCTTGACAAAAGAGAATTGCATCACCTCGGCCTGTAATCTAGCATAGTTGCTGCCAGAACCACGAATGCAGCACGAGGATTTTCACTATTTATTTCCACCAGGTAGAAGCCCATATAAGCTCACTCAACACAGTTGTAACAACTATTAAATGACCATTCGAATTAGACTGCACATTGATGATGTAGCACCATATCGCATCTGGTTGTTTAAAGGATTTCTTTTGACGGCAAAATCACAATGTGAGCTGCAAGCAGTTGGCAAAAAGGAAGAACATAGAAGAAATTTCTTCAGTGGAAAAATTTTCCTCTTTCTATTTTTTGTATTTTCATTAACTGACTTCTCAAAATAAAAATAACTGTCTATTTACACTTTTATACTACATTTCTCCAAACATAAAATTGCTACTTCACTAACTAAAATGCTACAAAGCCACACCATCGGATCAAGGTGGATCGTGCAGCTGAACTTTTGCCACGTCATGAAATCCATCAAATAACAAAGTCACACCCTCTTTTTTCATAACATTTTGCTGGGACACGTTTCTATTAAAAGAGTTACAGAATGAACATTAAGCTCAGTTGAGGGATCATCCATGATCATCCGCTGAGATTGCGTTGTAGATGAGCTTTCCAAGGTCATTGGAGAAGAAGAACGATAGTTCCACACCCTCTTCAAGATGAGCATTCCAGAGACTCGTCTTGGACAAGATGGAATGAAAACCAGTGATAGGAAGATGCTTGGTAAAAATGTCTGCAAGTTGACAAACAAAAGAGATGTGTTGTGGAGCAATAAGATCTACCTTGAACTAGTCCCGGACGACATGGTAATCTATCTCAATATGTTTGGTGCGCTCATGGAAGAAAAGATTAGCAGTGATGTCCAGAGTTGCGCAGTTGTCACACCAAAAAGGAATAAGAAGCTTTGGAGTAATTTGAAAATCAACAAGCAAAAACATAAGCCATTGCAGTTCCCGGAAAGTAGTAGCCATTGCTCAATATTCAGCTTTTGCAGAAGAGCAAGGTATAGTTGCTTGTTTTTTTTCTTTCCATGAAATGAGACTCGATCCAAGGAAGATACAATAACCAATTAAGGAGTGCCTAGTTGTGCAGGAACTACCCCCAATAAGCATCAATGTAGGCTGTTAAAGATGATGCAGGAGAGCTCGAATAAAATAGGCAAAGTGTAGGATTTCCTGCCAAGTAACAAAAAACATGAGTAGCAGCAGCCCAATGACAGTCTCGAGGTTGAAGCACAAACTGACTAAATTTTTGGACAACATATGTCAATTCTTGCCGAGTGTAGTTGAGGTATAAGAGGCGGCCAGTCATTTTGTGATATTTCTCAGGGTTGTGATATAGTGGAGAGGGATCCTGATCAGCAATCAAAAATATGAGATCATTGGGCAGAGGGGTAAATGTATGGCAGCAGTTTGAATACACTGCATCAAACAAGAGATCACAAATGTATTTGGGCTGGCTGATTCCAGCAGTAGATCGAGCAATTTCCAGGCCAAGGAAATACTTGGTAACCCCAAGATCCTTTATGGTAAACACAGCAGCAATATGGGACTTCACCTTGTGCATTTTAGGCAAAGAATAACCTATGATCCACACATCATCAACATATATAATAAGAAACAATTGATGAGTAGGAGTGATGAGAGTGAAAAGACATGGATTATGATATAATTGAGTGAAGTCATAAGTGCTCATCATAGATGTAAACTCAACGTTCCATTGACGAGATGCCTACTTTAAGCCGTAGAGTGACTTTAGCAGCTTACAAACTTGCTCTTCTTGGCTTTGGTATAGCCAAAAGGAGGGTGCATATAACTTCTTCATCCAATGTCCCAAGAGAAAAGCATTGTTGATGTCTAGTTGATGAGCTTCCCAACATTTGGAGGCATTAAGAGCAAAAAAAGTCCAACGGTCACAATTTTAGCAATAGGGCTAAAGATTTCATAAAAATCTTCACCCTCAACTTGAGTATACCTCTTGGAAACTAATGTGGCCCTGTACCTATCGACAGTCCCATATGGTTTGCATTTAACCTAGTATACCCACTTAGAACCAATAGCCTTTTTACCTTCAAGAAGAGAAGTAAGCTCCCATGTACTATTTTCTTCAAGAGCATCTAGTCCCAGTTTCATAGATGAAACCCATTTAGCATTGGTCCTAGCCTTATTATAGTGTTTAGGCTCGGTGATGTCACAAATATTTGCTTCAAACTCACAATATGTTCCAGTGAAGTGACATGAGTGTTCTGATGGAGCACAGATACTCGTGATTGAATTATCAACCTGAGTTGTAAAGACATGAAAGTCTTCTAACCAAGATGGAGTGGTTATTTGTCTTGAGCTATGTCTGAGTTGAGGCACTGAAGCTGGACGAATAGATGTGGGCAACTCTGAAGAGATGGGAATAATTTGGTAATCAAAATGACAAACAGTAGATGGAGGAGCTGTATCAATGGCAAATTCCTCAGGAGGAACTGTGACAGCAACAGGTTTTGAGCTAGGTAGTTCAACAAAATCAACTGGTTCAAAGTGAGGTAGCACAATCTTATCACCTTCAGAGTCAATCATGGAGAAAAACTGAGTTTCAAAGAATTGAACTCCTCCAGAGACTATGATCTTGTTGGTAGCATGAATAAAAATCTTGTACCCCTTTTGACCAGAGGGGTATCCAACAAAAATACCCTTTACAGCTCCTTGATCCAATTCATCTCGGCCAAGTATGAGATCCATCACAAAACATATGCATCCAAATGTTTAAAGTTGTTGCAGTGCAGGTTTATGTTGATAAAGTACTTCAAAAGGGGATGCCCCCTTCAAGATTCTATTAGGCTAGCTGTTAATGAAGTATGTAGCTGTGAGTACAACTTTCCCTAAAATTTCTTTGGCAGTTGTGCTTGAAATAACAAGACTCTTGCAACCTGCAGCAGAGTTTTATGTTTTCACTCAACAAGCCCATTCTATTGAGGCGTATATGGACAACTCTTATGATGCATAATACCTCTATCATGAAAGAAAGTCAAGGTCTGAGTATTTAAAAATTCTGAACCATTATCTGTTCGAATGATTTTCATTGGTTGATCAAACTGCATTCTAACCATCAACACAAACTGCTTGATCTAATTTGGGACTTGATCCTTGTGTCTGAACAGAAAAGTGCAAGTACACCTACTACAATCATCAACGATGGTTAAAAAATATTGGCAAGAACTAATGGAAGGAAGTCTATAAGATCCCCATACATCCATCTGAATGAGATCAAAACAATTCACTGATCTGTGTACACTTTCGGTAAAGGCTATGCGACTTTTTTTGGAGATAGGACAAATTTCACAAGCATCAACAATATCCCTCTGTATAGTAGGATTATCCAAATAAATGCTTTATTATATCAAAGGATGGATGGCCTAAGCGGTTTTGTAATACATCTGCAGTCACAACCATACACATTTCATTGACCTTATTCTGCCCTAAGCTATTTACAGACAGGTTTCTGGACGGGAAAGATATCCATGCTCTCCCTTCAAAATTGCAGTTGCAGTGAAGGAATCTGAATTTAGGATATATATCCCCTTCAACCCCTTTCCCACTACAGCTACTTTATGCGTTTTAAGGTCCTGCAATATGCATATATCAGGAAGGAAATGAAAACACAAGTCTGAATGCAGTGATAGTTTCCTAACTTGCAAAAGATTGTACTTAAAACTGGGCAGATACAAGCAGAATTTTAGGACCAGTTCTCTGGATAGATATACATCTCCACTGTGTGTAACAGGCATAATGTTGTCATATGGTAGCCAAACTGGTGTCATCCTTTCAAATGAAATTACATTGTATAGGATAGAATAATCAATGCACATATGACTGGTTGCTTTGGTATCAACTATCCATTCTGATTTATATATTTGCTCACTTTCAATGGATGACATAGAGTCAAATATCTTGTACCATCAAAATCTTTGTAATGCACCATGTTCACTGCTGCCTTTTCATTTTGATCTGCCACCCATTTGCCTTTGGAAAGTCTCTACAATTCCTTTTGTATATTCCCTACAACTTTGTAGAGATTAGTAACTCCTTCACCATTTAGTTCCAGTGGAGTGTAAGCTTCCCTGTTTTCTGCATAAGAATCAACATAGTTTGCAGAATGATATTGAGGTCCTTTCTGCCTTTGATCTGACCATCCTTCAGGGTACCCTTTCAGCTTATAGCACTCATTGACGGTATGCCCTGACTTTAGCAGTGAGTGGATTTCTTTCTCTCGCTCCAACCACTTGGATACCCTTTCAGCTTATAGCATTCGTCTATGGTATGTCCAAACTTTGTGCAGTGATTACATTTCAATTGCCTTCTACCAACTTTTTGTCTATCTCCAGCATCCTTCCTCCATTCATTGTTTCTGGCCAACATTGCAGTATTTATCCCATCAAGAGTTGTTGCTACTTTTGTGCTCACCTGTCTTTTCTTCTAGCACTTATAATAATGTTATAAAGATTGTCAATATATGGTAAAGGATTAGTATGGATTAGTATGGATTATGTGACCCCTATCAGTCTCATAAATTTTATTCAAACCCATCAAAAACTCCATCACCCTGTCCTCATTATCTATCTTTATCAGCAGCATTCCAATCTCCCTATCAATGTATGGAGTTGGCCTCAAATGTTCATATTGATCCCAAATAACTTTTAGTTTGCCCAAAACTCACATACACTTGCATTATCTTGCCTCAGAGTCGGCATATTCCGCTTCAATTCAAATCAGTGTGGCAAATTTGTGGTACCAAACCACTTCCCAAACTTAGCCACATTTTTCTATGTAACTTTGAATTTGATTCCATGTAACTTCGAATCCATGAACAAACCAAACTATTGGTTCGTTCCATTTAGATGTAAAGGCAAATCATCACTCAGTTTATTTAGTGTTCCATGAATAAATTCGATCTTTAATTTTTCCTCAAGAGCGGATATGATAGCACATTTTCATATAAAAAAATTAGACTCGTTCAACAAAATTGATACTAACTGCATACCTGGGCTATCGGAACCATGAACCTGCAGTTGTTCCTCCGTAAGATCCTACGATCGTTGCCTGTATTTCATTGCAAGTATCTCCTCCCTCGCAACACCAGTGATAGCCATTCCAGTAAATCCTTCAACACTTAACCGAATCAATTAGCTCAACTTCAGTAGCAATTAATTGAATCAGTCGATTACACAAACAACCCGAGAAGACGTGACACTATTCACTTCTCTGATACCATTTTGATTGTGAAATCATGATGCAATATGCGAGCATCTGGCAAAAACAAAGAACAGAGAAGAAGTTTCTTCAGGGGAAAAGTTTTCTCTTTCTATTTTTTTTGTATTTTCATTAACTGACTTCTCAAAATAAAAACAACCATCTTTTTACACTTTTATAATACATTTCTCCAAACATAAAAATGCTACTTCAGTAATTAAAATGCTACAAAGCCACACCATCGGATCAAGGTGGATCGTGTAGCTAAACTTTTGCCATGTCATGAAATCCATCAAATAACAAAGTTGCATCCTCTTTTGTTCTATCATTTTGCTGGGACGCGCTTCTCTTAACCGAATGAACATTCAACTCAATTTCTTCCTCTGCAGTTGAGGGATCAACCATGATGAGCTGCAGAGATCGCGTTGCAACCGAGCTTTCCAAGGTCACTAGAGAAGAAGAACGACAATTCAACACTTTCCAACCCCATTTCATTAGTAACACCACATTGAAAGTGTTGATTCTCTTATTCTAAGCCCTTCTTGTTCTATTGGCTAGGTGACAATGTCCCAGCTTACCTAAGGAATTTTTCTATTCCCCTCTAGGGTTAGATTGATTCCGTTGTAGAGAAGGTTCATTCTTGGAGGGATTTTGTCTTGTAACACCTGCCAGCCAAAGGTGCTAATCTTCAGAATTGGTGCCTTATACCATAGCTCCAAGAGGTGGTTGATGTGGTACATTTTGGTCTAAGCTTTTGGCTATTTATAAGTTGTTTTTCACTGTGAATTGCCTGTTAGCATCAAGTAGCCAATGCCAACTATCTTCTTCTGTCCTATCTAAATTCACTGCAGTAAGTACCTAACTCTAGACCCTAAATCTAAATTCTAAACTCTAAAATTTAAATATTAAATTCTAAATTCTAAAAATCTAAACCCTAAATCATAAACCCAATTGAAAGGTGCCAAATTTTTTTTATCACAACCCTCCTTGTTCTGTTGGTAAGTTGACAATGTTCCAGCTGGCCCAAGGGATTTTTCTATTCTCTCTGTTTTTTCCCTAACTTGCTTTCTTCCCATTAATGAATCCTACATCAATGTTTTTTTTATAACTATGGTTTCCAAAACTATATTCAAATTGCCGACATCAATGTTTTTTTTATAACTATGGTTTTCAAAACTATATTGGGTCCTAATAATCCATGGGACCCATACTCGATGACCCCACATGAACCGATTGAGTTGCGGGGCTATAGTTTCCCGAATGGGTTCAAGGTTGTGGCCCAACAAATTATTTGTCCCCATATTGAATTAAAACCTAGACCTTTTTAAAATCTCAGTCGCCCAGGCCAATCCGTTGGTTTGCGGACATTAATGTAATTAATTATTTGTTTTAAAATTGTTTACACTTGCTATTTGAGCAAAAAGTAATATTACTACTAATTGGATGAAAAGTAGCGTAGTAAAGACAAGAATATGATCAATGTTTAATTTATTGGCTGAACTTGCAATAGGTTAGAGTTGTCTAAATCAATGCGGATATATGGATGCATAAAAAAAAATCCTTCATTGAATTTTTTTTTGTCAGCAAAAGAGAACTTCAGAATAATAAGCTTTAGACAATTGTGACCTTCATTGCATTGGGTTAAAATGTTCCTTCTCTGTATTGCATTAGTTAAACATCTAAATTGAATTAGAAAGTGTATATTGTATACATATAATTGATTTTTTTGGCCTAAGTAACAAGTATATAATTACACTCTTGGCGTCAATAGGGTCTAGGGTTTCAAAAAAGGGTAGGGTTTAGATTTTATGGTTCATAAAATTGTATATTGTATACATATATGTACGTGTAT
>JAOWBN010055565.1:0-21035 GCA_028565015.1 Pinguicula moranensis
AGAAGCAAAAAAAGCATGTCAGGAGGTGCTTATTTTTAAGAAGGTTTACCTTCTTAAAATAAGAACAAGTAGTAGAATGTTGGCTGCGCAAAACACTTATTTCGTAAATCGAGGTTCTTAAAATTCAATTATAATTTTAAAAATGGAGAACCTAGAACTAAAGAACCTTTGGTGTCCAATAAAGAAACGGAAAAACTTGTTCACTTGCAATTTCTCAAGAAAGTGTGTTTCTTGGAGGGGAGGGAAGGGGTGACGATGGCGGTCGCCGCCCCGCCACCCCCAAGAATCATATTCTAGCATTTATATAAGGAAGACATTGTATCAATCAACAGAAGATGTGAAACGTGTTCATGTTCTTGTGAAAAGGTTGGTCTGTAATATTTGTAGTGTCAAATCTAATAGATTTTGCAAGTTGACAGAACCTTACGGGGTTATTGTCGAGTAATCAATGCATGCATTTGCCCAAGATCTTCAAATCTTTCTTTTATGAATCGTCGCAGTCATTCGTTTCAAGGGAGAATTGTTAATAAGAAAGAACATGAACCAAGAGAAACTTCTGGTTGGTATAACTTGCCGTGCACAATAAGTCTCCAAAGATTTAGCATATTCCAGGGGACAGTCTTATAAGTGCTCGTGGTCAATTTATATGGTAGATGTGCTAATCTCATAATCTATTGTTATTGGTTTAGGGTTTAGTTTTTTAATCCCTAAACCCTAATTGATATAATCTTGGAAATATTTTTCCATGTTAGAATATTTGAACCCATAATTTAGTCCTAGGAAGTTCTTACATATGAATGAAATTGTAAGACTGAACATTCTTGCTTGCTCTTTAGCCCATACCATAAAGCACCAAATCAAGTCTTATGTTAAGACTGTCACTAAGTAATCAAACAAGTTAGAACCGTTTGGAACACAAAATAACATATCTAAAATTAGCTCCGCAAATAGAGAGAATGTATTTAAGTCCCGTGATTTACCACATTCTGAATAGAGAAAGGGTCTTCATCTTGATCCCGATTGTGGAGTGAACTCACTAGTTGGGCTGTCATTCAATATAATAGATGTTATAGCTTATTGAAGACACTCTTTTATTAACCTTGTCCAACAATTTGGCAGCTCCATCTGTTTCATCACATCTATTAGATATTGCCAACACATTGTTATATGCCTATTCAAAATCTATCTTGAAAAACCCTGACGGGTTGTCCCAGTGGGAGAGCGTCTGACCATCTGGCTTGTCAAGAGGTCAAATATCCGAAACCTGTTGGATCCACGCACGTCAGGGCCACATCCCCGGGCGGATATTCACCTCTCCACCCGAGATTTGCCGGTATATGCGTGCTGGGCGGTGTCGCATGGACCCGAGGGACTAGTCAGTGTTTTCTTCTTCCTCATTTCATCTACAACTTCATTTGTGATAAGCACTCCATCCAATATATGTCTTCCCCTAATGAATGCCATCTGGTTCCTGCATATTACTTTGTCCAATACTTTACTCAATCTATTAGCTAGGACCTTTGATAGGATCTTATACATGTTTGTTATCGAAGTTATTGGTCTATAGTCAGCCACTGTTGTGGGGATGCAATCTTTGCTACAAGCGTGATGTGTGTTGCATTTCCTCCCTTCACTATTTTATAGTTTCAATAAAATTCCTGCATCATTTGTAGGATATCCTATTTCATTACTGGTAGGAATGGTTTAATGAAACCAAACAGTCCATTAGGACCTGAACTTTTCTTGTTGCCACAATTTTTAATTGTATCTATTATTTCCTCCTCTTTGAAGAGTGCTGAAGTAACTGTTTGGATTTGTCAAACAACTATTTTAGCCGCCACAATACCTATCCTTGGTATGTACCCTTTGTTTCCTTGAACCTTTGTTGAAAGTGGTCCTCTTTAACTCTATCTACTCCATTAATCCATACTCCTTGGTCTCATACCCCTGTGTTGTATTTCTCATTCTATTCCTGTTTACCCAACCATGGTAGAAAGTTGAATTGGCATCTCACTGTTGTAACCACTTTTTTTTGGTAGTTAATGGGAACCCATCACCCGTGCTTCTTTTAATCATCTCGGGCTCCGACCCTGCCCCGCCGGGACAGCTCCACTTACCACCCAGATATCCCAGATTGGGACCCACTTAAAGTGGGCCCTCCCCAGACTAATCCCAGATATCAAAGTGTCCACTCCAGTGTTGCCCAACGAATTCGATCCCCCGACCTCTAGGCAAGCCCTGAGGAACGACAAAACCGCTGGGACAACTGACACTTCGATTACAAATGTAAGTATAATATATTGAGGGGGACCATTGTACAAAAATATTTTTTTTATACATATTATAATTTTTTTTAATTTCTGGGAGGACCATGCCCCCTGGTACCCCCTAGCTCCGTCCCCGTGCTAAACAACCAATACAAAAGAGAGCTTATTAAAGGTATGTGTGAAGGAGCTCACATATTCCTAGGGGTGACCATTCGGGATTTTGGAACGGGAAATGGTTGTTCTTGTTCCCGTCCCAAATTGTTTGGGAATGAAAAATGGTTCCCATTTCTGGATCGAAGTCCCAAAAATTTTGGGACTTCGGGATTTGGGACTTTGGGAATTCAGGACCCAAATTCTCAAATTCTAAATTTGCTTGAAAATGTTTTGGGAATTTGAGACTTCAGGAATTCAAGAATGGAATAGGTTGTTCCCATTTCCGTCCTGAAATTTTTTCGGGAACGAAAAAACTGTTCCTATTCCTAGACCGTACTTCCGAAGTCCCAAAACTTTTGGGACTTCGGGACTTTAGGATTCAGGGCTTCGGGAATTCCTGAATTCTTGAATCCCTAATTGCCATCCCTACATATCCCCTTACAAGGGATCCTAGAGTGGATATTCAGACCAACAAATGAGGAGCAGAGCTGACTAAAATCAGTCGTTGTCTTCGAGCTACGTGAAGGAAAAGAGATAAAAAAAAATATCTATAAGAAGCACTATCCAAAGTTGGGTACGCAAATTTTACTATCGCTCCTTTACTTGATTGGAATACTTAATTTTACTTCAGGATGGCACTAGCAGAATAAGTTCCTCATGGAGTTTAATCTGGAAATTGCTAAAAGTATAAAACGTGTTCACCCTTGGAATTATGGAGGTGAACTTGAAATCGAAGATAGGATGTGCTGGGTAACAACCAAAGAGGTTCCATTTTAAATGTCAAGAGATCAGATTCTATCGTCGGATTACTCGTAAAATTGGAAAGTTTGTACAGACTAATCTGTATGCCTTAGCGTACAAAAGATTTTGGTCAGGCAGAGTACTAATACACACATGAATTGCGAACCCTATATACATCCATATAAAGATTCAGACGGGATCTTGGAAATATCCAATCTAAATGGCTGAGGTTGGTGGTGAAAATTCAATCAAAAATTATTAGGCTCTGACTGGTGACAAAGGAAAATAGATAGTAACTCAAAGAAAAGTACACCAACTAGTCTGACTGGCCACATCTGGAGCAGAAAGCTTCTACGCCTGGGGATAGAGTGGCTGATCGACGGGTGGTGATAGGCTGGCAAGAAAATAGATTGTTTTGAAGAAAAATTTTGCTGACAAGAAATGAAAGCCCGAATCACTTAAGTCCAAGGTATAACAAATAATTCCCTCCTTTACTAGGCCCTAAAAGTCAATGGACAATGGGCCATCTAATACATTTGATAGATTGGGTCTTAAGCCCCAAGTGGTGAAAGAGGGATTGACTGGGCTAGCTCTAGAAAGGACTCAAGCCCAAAAGGTTTGCCTTGCTGGGCCAAGTAACCCTTCTACACAGCAGTTCCCATTGAAAATTATTGGAAGTATTCAAAAAGCAAGCATCTCACAAAGTCCGGAAGCGCCTATTGCTGTACAGAACAGGTATGAAATACTTTCATCAACTCCTGAGCAAATTAATACAATGTTGGACCCTCAAGGAGATAAATCAAGCCTCCGGATAGCAAGTCATGCTGAACAATTAAGAATTAATGTCTACCTGCAAACTAGACTTTTGAAAAACAAGTTGTAGCAAGACTAGCTAACCAGCAACTTCAACATAGTGCAATAGATAATTTTCTGCCACGAGTAGTTAGCATAAATGGCAAAGCATATGAAGTACTTCAGTTTGGATACCTTCTTGGTATCCACATACCTGATAGGGAAGGGCAACTTCTGGAACAATTTTCGAATATGGAATATAGATATCAAGGCTTGTACTTGGATCAGATAGGGAATGTTACTTTAGTAGATAAATGAATATCATCTCGGGAAATATAAAGGGTGTTTAATGCGATTGTTATCTTATAATATTCAAGACCTGGGAACGAAACATGAACAACAAGACATTAAAAATAGGATAATGCAAAACAAGATTGAGATGATAAGTATATGGAAACAAAAATGAAAAATATCAATCCTCAAGTGATATCTGCACTTCGGAGTTCTACTCTTACTAAAATAAAGTATCAAACTGGAGAAGTTCAGGAGGAATTCTATGTAGTTGGAAAACAAAGTCCTTTAACTCAGCGCCTCACTTATCGTATACTACTTACTGTGTACATGGTCCATGAGCTTAGAGAATTAATATAAATACTTGTTACAAATCTATATCCTTGGGATCACAGTATGTAAATTATCATCTATCAGTTATAGCAAACTAAGTAAGCGAGCAAGCAAATTTTAGAACATAAGAGAAGGTGATAAAGTAGTTAATTGTTTGTGAAGATAAGCATCAAATTGAAGCACGAGTCTCAACTCCATTTACGCGTTTTATGGGGGAAAGTTTTTATAGATCCGAGGTTAGGATAAGAAAATCTTACAAGTACATTGACTAAAATATAGACAAAAGAGAATTGCCTTGTCAGTCACACTCACAGACACAATTGCCCAATTTTGCATGACATAAGAAATAATAGTAGGGTCAAACATGTTAGTCTAAAAGTACGTAACTAAATGTCAGTCATACAAGCTCCAATGGCCTATCTCCACAGGTATGCGGAGGCAAAGTCAAGATTCTGGATGAGACAGCGAGAGACACAAACCAAGGCACAAATGCATTGTGTATGATCGGCTCGATGATGGCCACTAACAAACAAACAAATAACAAAAATAGATTATACAGCTTGGTCTGGTATAAACATTATGGCTAAAAGCACCAACACCCAAGTAAAATTCATATCTCTATGATAAGACCTCCAATTAGAGATGCTTCCACTATTTTTTGGAGTCTAATTCAAATAATCTCCATCCATTTCAGCTCCAGATGCCCGCAACTTATTAGATATATACACGATCTCACACATAAGCATAGATGGAGAGATTATGAGTAAATATGATGATACAGTATTCGATAGGAATTTTGATCTTTTTACCAGCTTATGCAGAGTATTCTAATTCATATGAAGATTTGGATTCGAGGACGAATCCTTCCCAAGAGGAAGTGGATGATGTGATTATTGGGGGTCCTAGACGAATTCGGATTCTTGCATGACTTAAAGTAATTAGACCCTGTGGTGTGAATTATAATAAAGAGCAGTTTTATGGTTACTTCCAATCAGAGATACAAACGTTGTCAGATCGGTCTAACAATTTAACTAGAGTCATAGTACTCATTGGAAGTCTTTGTGTTCAACGTAGATTGTATTTGAACGGTCTGATCGTGAGATATGAATTTTGGAACAGACTGCTCTTGTTCAGTCCCGATCTGCAATTTGCAGCACTGTGCAACATTGATTTTATTGGCGATCGGAGGTCTGAACGTATTCTGCTTGAATTAAAATTTTACCCAATGATAGAGGACTTATCAATCCATACCGTGACAAAAGGATATGAATTTCTAATTGTCCAATTGTGAGATAATAATTTTTTAACATATTATTCTCAAACTGAAAGTTGGCACGCGAGTTATGAAGACCAGATCGAGCTTATGGGATGATGCAAATGTGGGAGGTCATGGACTCTGCTCGGAGCTGCAAATAAAGAGTGTTGATTTCCATTAATTATTTTAATTAATTTTATTAGTGAGATTTTCAAATTTTTAGTTAATTAGTTAATTTCCTACTTTGTTGGAATTAAATGGATTTTTCCCTTAAGCAAGTTTCCAATTCTCTTAGGATTTTAATTAGTCAAGACTCCAACTACACTTGGAGACTTTTGGTCCTTTGTAAGCCTAATTAATGGCAATAATTTTGTTTTTTGATGGACGGACGCTTTTTTTATTAAAGTTATGAACTTGAGAGGAATCTCTTTGTTTATTGAATTCCTATTTTGAAGAGAATTAGGTTGCATGCATCTTAGGGTTCATGTAAAGGTTGATTCTATGATATTCGTATTTATCGTAAAGTAGATCCTCGGGTAGGGATTTGATTGAACATCTGGTTTACATTCGTTTCTAGCATAGTAGTTGGCTAGGGGTTGATGTTCCATGTTTGATTGAATTTCTACGGCATAATACGTTTCTTTCATATCCGTTCTTTTTCATCCTTCTATTTCGTGTAACTTTTTATTGGGTTGCACAATCTATCCTTTTAATTTTGTTTATTTCGAAATCTATCAATTAGTGTGTTTTTGTTGATACAAGAATAAGTTTCCGATTTTACGCTTTCGTTCTGTGAGCAAAGATTCACATCAGACAAATATAACTAGAACATAGATGAATGATGTAGACTGAAGGCTACTCCATATCTTCATCTTCAGACAAGTATCCATTCAAGAAAGCATTCTTCACGTCGAGTTGCCGAAGAGACCAGCCACGAGAGACACTTTTTTTCATTTAATACAAATGATAGGCGATGGCTCTTGGCCTTTTGACATGGTATACAAAAATGAGGAGAAGGGGTCAATGGAGTAAGTAAAATGCGACCTTAACTACTTAAAATTGACACAATCGATGAAGACGCATGTCCGAGTCTAGCATGCCACAAGTCTAAAGATGTACGAGAAGAATAGGCTTGTAGTGATGAGACAAGGGCGGGCTGGAATGTTGCACTCAAGTACGTAGAGGCCATCCTTACGTCATCCAGTGGCTATCACTTATCCCGTATGATGACTCTGGACAGTAAAACAATGATCAATAAATGTAATTGCGAGGAAAAGATTAGAGGTTAGTTTGCTGATGGATAGTAAATTTTTGGTAATATGGGAACACCAAGAAATTTTATAAAGGCAGGGAGGGAGTAGAGGAGACAGTACTGACATGGGTAATTGGAAAAGGAGCATCATTACCAATCACAACACATGCCATACCATTATACGGTGTAGCTTGATCTAAATTGGCTAAGGAAGAGGTCATGTGAGCGGAGACCCTGATATAAATGTATCAATATGAAACATAAGTGCTAAAAAGCATTGGGGCCATGGTAGGGGCAGTTGGAGGAAGACCATGAATAGTACCCACTAGATGAGGCCTAGCAATATTTGGACCAATAAACCAAGGTAGGGTCGGTGGGTTGTGTGAATTGGAAACAATGGCCGAACCTGTGCCAAATCGGAGTGGAGGCCTAGTAGGTGTAGGATCAGTTGCTCGATTTTGAAATTTTTTCGTAAACTTTCAAATCCGAAACTAAGGTGAAATCAAGCCTAAAACAGTTTAATTCACGTTCTAGGAGCTAGAGGAAAGTCGTACATACTTGATCTTATCCAGAATCCAATCAACACCGACGAACCCATGCAGAACCGTGAACCACGAAAATCTCCAACGGAGGAGACTCGCTACCTGGAGCACTCCCTGACTAGTGAAGGGGCTGCTAGACCATGGCGAGGCAAGTTTTCCGGCAATCTCGTTGCCGGAAATGAATTCACGATGACCAAGTTTTTGTTTTGATCGAGTTTCACTCGATGAGGAAGAAAGATGTGAAGTCTTTCACTCGACCAACTGGAAAAATAGATTTTCTCATTAGTATCATTTGGGCTCAAAGCCGAAATGACTTAATTTATTGATTTGGGCTGGAATTCAATTGCAAATTAATGACTTGATTTAATCTCATTAAATCCAATAAAATTGCAATTGAATTGGGTGGTCCCACCAAAACCCAAATTTATTCTCGTCCGTGAAATTTATCAATTATGTCCCCACATAATTAATTATTTAATTCTTCAGTTCGCCAGATAGAGCGACTTAGTAGAATCCATATCTAAATCGGTACTATCATAAGCGGCATATAGCAATGCATTATGATCCGATTTAATATAGATACATCGTGACCCTATGATCCATAATATACATATACAAAACTCAAGGAACAAAATGATTTTCATCATCCAATATACATGAAACTAACAAGAGCACAATGCTCTAGGTCACACTAAACTAACAAGAATGTCCTACATTGGTTAGGAAACCCAAGGGAGAAGGGTTTAAATAAGATGATACTACATTAATTGATGCTTTTGAAATAAAATCCCAAGAACAAATCCGTGAGGGTTTCAGCCCAAAGTGATCAATATGATCCAATGTGTGTGGTGTCCATAAATTCAATATTGTATTAGAACCAGGTTGATCGGTTTAGGCCCCCATAGGTGTTGTGCGACCTAAAGGTGGGGTTTGGTTAGGGCCTAGGAATTAGCCCACATGTTGTGAAGTCTCAACATGATATACCCAGTTGGACTTGTGGGGGAGTATTGAGAATGTCCCACATCGATTAGGAAACCCAAAAGAAAAAAAAGGTTCAAATAGGATGACATCACATTCATTTGATGAGGCTTTTCATGAGGACTTCCGCCCAAAGCGGACAATATTATCCAATGTGTGTGGTGTCCAGAAAATTCAACATTATTTTAAGCCGACTTTCAAATTCTCTTTTAAACACCAAACATATATTTCAACAATACTTATAAAACATAAGCTACCAAAATCAATGTTTTATTAGTTTCTCTAAAAGCACTTTTAATAGACAAAAAACAAGTGGCATCTCAACTACCAAACAAATGAACTTTTTTGCATCCTCTTAGGAAAACTATTGAATTTTTTGGACACCACACACATTGGAAAAAATTGTCCGCTTTGGGCGGAAGCCCTCCTGGATTTGTTCTTGAGATTTTATTCCCAAAAGGCCCCATCCAATTAATGTGGTGTTATCCTATTTAAACCCTTCTCCCTTGGGTTTACAAACCGATGTGGGACATTCTCAATACTCCCCTCAAGTCCAACTGGGCATAACTTGTTGAGACTTGACAATATGTGGGCCTAATTCGTAAGTCCTAACCAAACCCCACCTCTAGGGACCCTACCTCTGAGGCGCACAACACCTACAAGGCCACACACCAATTAGCGTGGTTCTTATACCATATTGAATTTTCTGGACACCATGGGTTGATATTGTTCGCTTTGGGCCGAAGCCCTCACGGATTTGTTATTGGGCTTTTATTCCCAAAAGGCATTATCCAATTAATGTGGTGTCATTCTATTTAAACCCTTCTCCCTTGGGTTTCCTAACCGATATGAGACATTCTCAACAAAACAATTGCAAACATGCTCAAATCGAATAGTTAATAATTATTTTTAAGTAAGTAAACATAGTTCCTGACTTCCACCATGAGCAGTCTCAGCATGACCAGGCTGTCCGGAAAATGTCCAGGGAAGAAATTATCGTTTATGGTCATGTTCTTGATACCCACAACCATCACTCCAGAAGTCAGCTCGATCAGTTTATGCACAAGCAACATGGGAAACCTAATAAAATCACAGCCACAGTCCAAAAAAAGAACATTTTGTAAGAAACTAGATAGATAGGCATAGACTGATAAGTCAATAAGCCAAACTAAAGTTCACGAAAAGCAAAATCTTCACAAACCGGTGAGGCAAGATCTCACAAATCTCACTTATGTCAAACGCTTTAGGAACCACATGGAAATCTACAACAATAGAAGAAGCAAAATTATCCAGACACGGTTCTACAAACAAAAACTTGTAATATCTTTCTCATTCATTACCAAATTCATTTGGGGTTGTTGCGGAGAAGTTGTTGTCGTCGGGGGAAGCGGATTTGGAGGCAAAACTTTTGCGGGGCTTCGTGAAATTTGTCAAAACGACATAGTAACACGAGACATTCAGAAACTTCTTGCAAGAAACAGATAAAGAGAGAGACTTGATAACCCAATGAGCTGACCTAGTTGTGGATAATTTGGATTCTCCTAGAAGAGATTTCGGTTTCAATTCCTATTTAGTGCAAACAATTCGTTTGGCCACGATCTTGGGCCCATTCAAAGAACTATAGGCACTTAATTTAACTGGTTCATGCATGGGGGTCGTCGGGCATAGGCCCTATAAATTAGTTGGGTCCAAAGGTGAAGAACCACGAGTGGAGAACAAGATGAAGAGAGAGCCATTGCAGAACGAACATGAGTTGATTTTTTGTAATTGTAACTTGTCCTCGCTATGGCATATGCAGCAAGGGAGGAGGGAGCGGGGGCCTAGGGCCTTATTTTATTAAAAAAAAAATTAAAAAATAATATTTAAATGTTTTTATAAAAGAATTATATATTTTTTTATAAACAATTTTTATTGAAAGTTAATTTTGTAGTATATTAAATGGTTTAAAATTTATTATTATTATTATTTGAGTCGGTAAAATTCGTGACTGTTAAATAGGTAAATTATTTTGTAACACCACTTATTCATCCAAAAAAAACACATCGTTCCCCTAAAGAAATTATATTCGCCCCTAAAATTGTTTTGATGCACCATCCAAAAATTTAGCCCTCATAAAAAAATGTCTAAATCCGCCCTTGATACGAGGACAGAAGAGTAGTAATAGTAGTTAAGAGTAAGTTGCCAAATGGATTAGGTTCTATTTGTAGTAATAATTGTATTTGCAATAAAAAAAATAAATACTCTGAGCAATCTCAAAATTATCCCCCCATGCAACTCATAATTGAAAAGAAATTCAGTGCATTAAATGAAGTAGGTAAATAGTACTCTGAGCAAAACTTAATTTGGGTGTCACCTATCAATTGGGTTATATAACAAACAATGATTCTGAATTATAATTTTGGGGTCAAATGTTAATGTTAAACATTTTAGTGATTCTGTAAAATATTGAACTTTAGAACAACAAATAAAAAAGGGGGGTTGATAGAGTACATTAATGAGGCATGAATTGCTGCATTTATTTCTTAATTATGTAATGTCTTAGATAGGATTGTTGCACCCTTGTATGGTTCAGAGAATTCAGCTAAAAATGTTGTATTACCACCTAATCAAGGCTGTCAATGTTGATCTACAAGCTTCAAGAAGAATAAGAATAAATGCAACAACAAGAAGAAAGAAGATGGACATCACTTGCTTATGCTTCAAAGATCAAGAGATATCTTTCTCTTGTTGAATCCAATGATCAAGGACACAAACTCAGGGACATTATCACTCAATTGTTGATGATCTGAACCCATAGGATCACGATCAGAGGCTGCTGCACCGAAGTAGAAAATCAGCTGCAGAAAAAATCAGAAAATGCAGCAGCAGGCCAAGTTGATCCTGAAGCTATTTCCATGGACTACCATAAGCACATCAGAGTGATTTAGTATGATATACCTGAAAAAACATGTTCACATGCAGCTAAGGTACGCACGGAAACTCTGATACAAGAATTTCATCAGACCATGAGCTCAGTAAAAATGGTGGAAGTAGCCAACTCGATCAACCTGCAGAGCAAAAAAAACAGTTTTGAGCAGTTTTGCTAGTTTGGTGGAGATCACGATTTTCTCTAGAAGACTTGAGGAGTTACCTTGCACGTGCTGATAGAAAACCTACATACAAATATATACAAGCCGCGTTCAAGAGAAAACAGGAGAAAAAACTCGGTCAAAAGAATAGATCACAACTAGTTTATCCATGGTTACAAATCCCTATTTTCAAGGGATTTGTTACTTGTATTTATTTGATTGGTTTTGACCATCCTGATTTGTATAAGAGAGATAGGGGAGAGGAGTAGAATATAGGTCGAGCAAGTAGGAAAAAACCGTGCACTTTTTATTCAGAAAAAATCAGAAACCAAAGCTGCAGAATTTCTGCACCAAAGTGGAGTAGATTGCTTCCATGATGCATCTTACTGGATTTTTGTTGTTTCCCTCAGCTATGCTCGGCTAAACATCACATTCTTCTACTGATCTGATGTCCTGAGAGTGCCTAGACACATTGGTGAGGTGCAAGTTCAGAAAAATAAAGAAATGGTATTGAATTTCAGTTTATAGAAATGCTTGTGCATGTATTGATTTTTGTTGTTTTAGATTGGCCATCTAACTTGATAAAAATCGAACCATCAGCTAGTAGGGACATAGAGGGATGGTTAGTTCATCTAAGCCTTATAAAATAGCAACTTTTTCGATCAAATATGGCGGTTAGTCTATTTATTTGGAGGGGCAACTGAAATTCATATGTGTAGAGGAACGAGTTTCGGTTAGAGCTCTTAGATTCACACACTCAATGAGGTTTCATTAATCTTAATATGGCTCTGATTATGGAGTAAATGTGTTAATTACCTGGTTAATTATTTAGTACTTAAAGATGGGAAGTCGTGGTTTAAAAACCACACATTAAGTATCATTGAAAAACAAGATAAGTGCACATATGATCCAAGTTGTATTATGGCATAATCTCATGGATTTAAGGTCAGCAGAAGTGTGTTCTTTACTTCATATTTCATCTATATTTCATCCTTAGTTCATTACTTATAGTTTCAGCATTTTATTGATCAACCTCCCCCCCCCCCTCAGTTTTGAGTTTTGACAACAAAAGAAAATAGGACCCGTGCAGTGCAGATTTCACTACCTTTCTCTGTGGATTCAACCATGATCTCTCCACTTGCTACCCATTAGCTCGTGAAGTACAACTCAGGATACTTTTGAGTCAGTTTTCCAGCCACAACACTGGAGAAACCGACCATCAATTTGCATCACAGTTTACCTCAAACACTTGATCAAAATCAGGAAGTGCAAAAAATGGTTCCTTGGTCATCTTTTGTTTGACCAATTGAAAATCGGCCTCTGCCTCCTCAGACTACAAGAAATTACGCCCCTTTAGGCGCTGTGTGATAGGGTTAATTAGTGTGCAGAAATGTCTGATGAACCGACACTAGAAGGAAACCAATCCATTGAATCTTTGAACGTCATGTAAGGTCTTTGGGTTGGGCCACTCCAAGACTACATCTCTCTTGGACTGATCTGCATGAACACCATCAATAGACACTACAAAACCAAGAAAAGTCACAGAAGTAGTAAAGAATGAACACTTCTTTTGATTGATATACAGTTGCTCTTTCTACAGCATCTCAAAAATAGCACGAAAGTGATCAAAGTGTGAAGCCCATGTTGGAATATAAATGAGGAAGCAAACTACAACAAATTTCCCCATAAAAGGAGACAAAACTTGATGTATAAATATCATGAATGTGCTGAGCACATTGGATAGCCCAAAGGGCATGACCATCCACTCGTACAAACCTTTTGACATCTTAAACGTTGTCTTCCACTCATCTCTAGGCCTTATCCTGATCTGGTGTCATCCGATTTTAAGGTCAATTTAGGAGAAGATCATAAAACCGGATAGCTTGTCCAACATATCATCCAAACGAGGAATTGGAAAATTGTACGTCACAGTGATTCTATTGATTGCTCTGCTATTAACACACATATGCCAATAACCATCTTTCTTTGGCACAAGTAGGGCAGGAACTGCACGGGATCATACTCTCTCGAATGTACTCCAACAATTCTACCACCTATCGTTGCAACTCTTCAGCCTTATTGGGGCTAAGGCGATATGTTGTCCAGTTTGGCAAGCTGCCCCAGGAACAAGGTCAATATTTTGATTAATATCTCTCATAAGTGGTAGCCCAAGAGGAAGATCCTCTTGCATTAAGTCAGTAAATTCTGCTAACAGTTGTTGCACCTCCACTAGTAAATTTGTATCTCCACGTGCTGCACCACTCATGCGAGCTTGTACAGCGTAGGCCATGCCTCCTTGCTCAATCTCATCCAAAACCTAGGCAACGAAAGCAGATTAGTAGTATGCGCTACCAGGTTAGCAATGGGTTCGTCCCGCCAGGGCGCCAATACAAGTTTTTTTCCTTGATGGTAAGGGAATACGTGTTCTTCCATCCATCAAAAATCACACTACGGTCATACTGCTAAGGTTGACAATATATGACAAGCATCCACAGATACAACATCACACCAGGAATTATAAAAAAAATTGCGACCAATGGAAAAAAGATACGAGGTATCTCCTGTCAACAATTACCTCATTGCCCTTGCGCCATGACAACTTGTATGACTTAGGATGATGGTCCGTCTTCAACTACAACTTCTAAAAAACTTCCTCATACACTACATTCTCACAACTTCCACTGTCAATGATCATCTTGCAGACTTTATCTACAATAGTATGTACAAGTCGTGCGAAATATATTAGTCCACAACGAATCATCCCCTAAATAGCTCTTGGAAGTCAGTACACTCTTGCGAATGACCAGGGTCTCATGCCCATCTCTCGAAAACACATCATCAATCTCATTATCATCATACACGGGATCACCAATTTCTTCATCCTCGTCTCCCACATTCTACTCAAGCAACAAATTTTTCCCTTATTGCTAGCAAGATTTTGACACTCCCGTGACTTATGCCCTTGTTAACCACAACGATAACAATTCACAGGGTTAGGATTACACTATGGTGGCTATTGGACAAGTCAGGAATCCTGGAGACGAACTGGTCGACTATTGTGGTCGCTCCTGACCAATGGTCTCCTGTTTTGCTATTTTTCAATAGTAAGTGCACGCTGGTAGGCCTACGATTCAGTGAACAATGAGTGGAGGCTAAGGATATCTTAAAAGGATGGCCGCAAACCACCAAAATACCACGTCACCAACTGCTTCTCCATCTCAGATAAATCATTCCGGGAACCCAACTAGTACCACTCCTCCATTTAATCATCAACTGATCACGCACCTTGCCTTAACGTATGAAGTCTATGAAACAAGGTTTGAGTGTATCCGAAGGGAAGGAAGTGACCTTTCTCTTCTACTTCATCTTCTCCCAATCAGTGATCTTCCCCTTACCCATCTTGCCTCATGAACAGTACAATTGTTCCCACCACACAGATGCTTGGCACTTGAGCTTGATAGCGACCAACTTCACTTTCACACAATCACGAACTTCCTTATACTAAAAAATTTGCTCCACTTCGTTACTTCAATCCACAAATTTGTCGGCCTTCAATGTACTAGAAAACTCTGGTAAATCAACTTTAAAATCGAGGTCTCTTTGACGTTCCTCTTGACCATGATACTCCCGAAATAGAGCACGATTGTGATGTGGGTTGCTGAAAGTAGAAGTAGAATCGTGATTAGAGAACTCAAAATCCTCACGATCTTTCCTCGCTAGGTGTTGGGTTAGATTTGCGACTTGCCTTTACAAATCCTCAATCATCACGTTCTGAAGGTGGCAATCCCGGTATTGGATTGCCTCATTCGAAACCTGTCCACAGCTACCATGACCACGATCATGTACACCACATCCTAGTGTTACAGCGTCGGCCATGTTGAGTTTCTTGGAAGATGTTTAAGCTCTTATACCAATTGGCGCAAGACATACTAGCAATTATTTTGCGAGCTTCTTCTACTAGATGATTTACAAGTAAGGACGAAAGAAAACTAGAGAAAAGAGTCTCTAGGATTTCAATAATGTTCAATAATAATTCAATATTGAAAATTAAGTCCACAAGCTGGACATTATAGCCAAATTTCGAGGATATCCAAATTTTTCCAAAAATAGTAAAATCTCAAAAATCACTCCAAATCAAAATACAAAATAAACTAAGCAATTTGCTAGAAATTCAGCCTAAATTGGGTTTAAATAGCCTTCTTAACTGATAGATGATTTATTACCAAAAATATCAAAAATTAACTAAAACTAGTGATTTGGGAAGGAATACAACAGAATTTGATGTGGGACTGCGTGTGTGCTTAAATGACATTTTTGAATTGTGGTCTATTGCACGATTCTGATAATCGTAGCAAACGTTATCATCAAAATACTGAAGCATGCCCCCAATTAAGAAAATATCACCATTACTTCCCATTTTTGCACTGAACTGCCACCTCATGGTATCTCAGTTGCATCAAGGTAGAATCTGATAACTTAGCATCGTTATTGGTCTCAGATCCTCCTGCATCACTTGTTTATGCCATTCATAGTCATATTCAAAATTTGATCCCATGTTGGACCTTTGCCCCCTGTTGTTGGTGTTTTAGCCATTTTAACAGCCTTTCACATACTTGTTTACTATAGCTGCAATGGATAAATAAGTTGCAGAGTATGCCGTTGGCTGAGACCCTCCTCATGAAATATATTTTGCAGTAAATTTTTTTGTTGGCTACCTGTCTTGAAAAAGTCTCCACTGGAAGACTGAAACCTTTCTTGCGATAAATTTGCTCCAGACTTGAACTAACATTGTTGCTAGTTCTGGTCAAAAGCTTTGGACTTGTTCTTCAATGATCACCTTGTAGGCATCCTTGACAATGTTTCCGCCATTGTGCTAAAGTTGTAAGACCATGTATCTTTTGTGTTAGCCAACATAGAAACACCATTAAACATAATTTTCAGATCATCAAACTCCACCAATTCCCGCTCATACAATTGTCTCCTCCACAACCGAATCCACTTACATTCCCCCTCCTTCCAAGTACCATGTTCACCTTTCCTCTCAACCTATCTATCTTATACACTCACTTAAATGTTTTCTTGAAATCTCTCATTCCCACCACCCATAAATCCTCCCAAAATCTAGTGTATTGACCCTTTCCCACTCTTTTAACCCAACTATTCTGAAATCATTCGTCCCCACCTAACTTTTGAATATCCCTCTCCCAACAAGAGAATATGTTGATCCTCTCACCCTCTCCCTCTACAAGAACCTAGCTTTGCATCTTCATCTTGTAACTCTCTAGGTTTTCTGAAGTCAGAACAAGATAGTGATTATCCTGTAGGCTCGAAAGTATAGAAAATTGCAGGAAAACAAAGAAACAAGAACCTTTTTCCAAAAGAATCCCGAGTGGTACTCTCGGTTTCCGTTTACTTTATTTTCTTCTCAAAATTCGATAATCAAAATGAGTCCACAAGTCGGACTTAAATAGCCAAACAATTAACTGATTTTTTGCAATCTGCCATAATTAGCATAATTACGTAAATCTCTCCTAATCAATCAATCAACCAACATAAAAATAGTAAATTTCTAATAAATCCATAATCAATTGACTTCATGATTTATTCTAAAAAAGGTAGGAAATAACTAAAATGCATTTTCGGAATGGAAAATGAATGAATTTGTGGAAACATCAATGGCACATCAAGAAAAGCTCCATGTGTAGCTTGGTGTGCGCCAGAGAGACGAATCCAATGAGTCATCACACGCGCCAATCGGTTAGATGTAGCCAAAGTTATGGCTGATTATCTGCAGATGCTCTTGCATCAAAATGGATATCAAAGTGTATAGGAAATTGTAAAGATTGAACCATAGTCTGTAGGTGTGTGTGCAAGTGGGAATAGGTGTTGTGGTTTCCTCTTCTTATCTGCATAATGGGCAGAGTAATTCGTCAGCCTACATTGGGACGCCTCGATAGATAAGATTCGTCTTTATGGGTATCTTATTCATGATTATTCGCTATATGAGTAAGTTGGTGCGCGGCGGAGTGTGCTGACAACAAATTGATTGGAAGATTGGAATTGTGTCGGGGATAATTCTCGCAATGAGAGCTAGATGAAGGTAAGCGCTCTTTACTGTATAAGTGGTGTCCTTCCCGAAATTCCATCGCCATCCATCCTCTAGGTCATAATCGAGTTGAAACTGTTCTAATTATTTAAATAACAGGTGAAATTGGGTTTTATCCCTTTCAAATAGCTCTCATCTCCAATACCAGGTCCAGTGCCTCTGTGATTTTAACCATGTATGTTGTAATGTTGGAGGCCCGAGCCGAATTTGGATTCTTGCATGGTTTAAAATAATTGAACCATGCAAAAAGTAATTACAACAAAACACAGTTTCGTGATTCCTTCCAATCGGAGACACAGACGTAGTCGGATTGGTCTACAAACGTAACTGGAGTCAAATAACTCATTAAGCATCTTCCTGTCCAAAGGTGATCCGACTTGAACCGTCCGATCGTGAGATATGAATTTCGGAACAAACTGTTTTTGTTCATTCGAGATTTGCTATTTGCAGTGTTGTGTGATCTCGGTATTATTGGCGATCAGAGACCTCAATCTGATCGAGCTGAAATTTTACCCAATGACAGAGACGTATCAAGACATATTCTGAGAAAAGAAGATCAAATTGTCCGATTGTGGGATAATAAGTTTATAACATACTATTCTCAAACTTGAAGTTGGCATGCGAGTTATTGAGACTAGATTGAGTATATGGGATATTGCGCGTGTCAAAGGTCACAGCCCCTCTAGAAGATGCCAAGATGGATGTTCATTTTCCTTATTATGTCTTTTAATTAAATTAGTCCATTAATTTGTGAGAATTTTGAATTTTTATGTAATTAGGTAATTTCCTACTTTTTAGGAATTAAGTTAGGATGAGCTTCTTACTTATATAAGGTCCAATTTTAATATGATTTAAAATAGGTAGGACTCCAATAAAGTCTAGGGATTATAATTCTAGGCCCATTAAAATTATAGCCTATTTAAAGACAGATTTCACCCATTTCCAATACAGATTTTTGATGTTAATTTCATTATCATCTTTGAGAGAGAGATCATTGTTTATTGAATTCCGAAAACTAGGTTGCATGCATATTATGGTACATGTAAAGGTTGATTCTGTGATACTAGTATTTATCATATAATAGATCCCCGGGTAGGCATTTTATTGAACCTCTAGTTTACATTCGTTTATAGTGTAATAATTGGCTAGGGGTTGATGTTCCATGTTTGATAGGATTTCTATGGCATAATATGCTTCTTCCATCTTCGTTCTTTTTCATCTTACTATTTCGTGTAACTTTTTGTTGGGTTGCACAATCTATCCTTTTTTGTTGTTTATTTTTGAATTTTGTGCAATTGGTGCGTTTTTGTTGATATAGGAATAAGTTTTCAATTCCACGTTTACATTCTGCTGCAAAAATTTGCATCATTTTGTATCAGAGCCAGGTTGAAATTATTATTGTTTAGTGATTCTTTCATATGTTTAGCCCCTGTTTTGCGTAGCTTTCTTAAAATTATAATTGGTTTATAAGCACATTTTTTCAAAAAATGAGGAGTCATTTTTTGAAAAAATGTGCTTATAATCCAATTATAAGCATGAGAGGTTGCACAAAACACCCCATTAGAATCCTAATTGTTTCTTATTTTTTAGATCATAATTTCAAAAATTGTCTCCCTGTCAGTCCAAATAGTCTGTCAGAAATCTATCTTTGGTATTATTTATAAGGATTTAGGAATCTCGTTTTTCAATTCAGTTTTTATTTTTCGAGTCCTTGTACGGTCCTACTCAATATAGGATTTTTTAATAACTAAAAATAATAATTAATATTAATTATTATTTTATTAAAAAAATTAAAGAGAGAGAGAGAGAGAGAGAAAATTCAGTTGGTTGAAAATACCTTATCTTCCATCCAAAAAATGAAATTTTGATTTTTTTTTGAGTGGTTTCATATTTTTTGGGGTATTTTCATTCAATACCTTCCTAATTTGTATTGAGTTGTTTGTTTCAAGATTTATCTGTAGTGATTTGCTGACCATGTTTCTTGTTTGATTTGCATCCATCAATAGCTTTTTAAATCTTAGTTATCATTGCACTTGCATTGGGATTTGAAAAATAAAGATAGTTTAAAAGTGAATGAACTCGTCGCCCCACTATATTCTAGACCTTTGTGAGAGAAATTGGGAAGAGTGAATTTTAGAGTTACATTTGGGGGAGTGGGATCTTACTAAATCTATTTTTCTAGTGCTTGTTTGATTATTTACGATAGCAATGGCGAAAAAAAGATACAACTCACGAACATGATGATGGTAGTTTGACATCCGCCGTGATGGAGTATCGCCTAACCACCTTGGAGGTTATGATGAGGGAGCTGCTAGCTCGAATCCCTGTTCCAGGGCCCTCAAAGTGAGATTTATTGAGGAGAAAATGACCCTTAAGCTTTCTTGACCTGGCAGGAAAAAATGAAACACATAACTTCGATCTCCATAACTTCTCTGAGAAGAGAGTTTCTCCTAACCACTTGTCAGTCTAGAACTTGATTCTGCACCCGTTTCCACTGATTTTTCTAAGTTTTCCTGAAACCACTCCTGTGTGTGATTCAATTTGCACAAATCCTTCCACCCAACTGAGTCATTCTGTCTAAATGATAAAGTTTCCCAACACCAAATATTTTGATTGCTTCACCTGTATTTGGATTGTAGGATTCACCCCATAGACTGTCTTGACCTATTTAAACCTCCATAACCATTTATCGAGTAGTGACGTGTTGAAGAACTCCAAAACTTTGAAAAATACACCACCTGATTCTCTGGAATTGCATAGTTCAAGTCAACTAATCACGGTAATGTGCCTTGTTTGGTTTTCCTTGCTGCCCCATAGGAAGTCGAGTTTAATCTGAAACATTTTGTGCAGTACTACTTTTGGTGCTTGATATAGAGATATGGTATATGTAGTGAAGGCTGATAGGATAGATTCGATGATGGTTATCTTTCCTGCAATGGAGAGATACCAATTCTATCATCTTTGAATTATGTTCTGCATCATAGTGAGTAATGGCACCTAACTTGAGATCTTTTTCATGTTAGCACCGACAGCCAATATACTTGAATGACATCTTTTTTTTTAGTTTAATATGTGGTATCCGACTACAGGTGTAGCCGACTAATCCCCAGAGACTCGCACTCAGCCATCCCCAAGTATGAATCAGGCCGTCCGGGAGCCGAAATCTTATCTGTATGGCAGTTTATGCCCTGTTTTGCGCAGCCTTCTTAAAATTATAATCTTCTTATAATCACCTTTCCCGCCAAAAATAACTCTTC